>PVKZ01005253.1:0-57530 GCA_004027375.1 Macroglossus sobrinus
AGGCTCATTCTCTCACCCCTGGCGACCTGGGGGAGGGCTACAACCACCACCAATGCCCATCGGCCTCCTGGGGACTCTGCAGTTATGTTCGATTCTCCTTAACATAGGTGGATGGCCCCAGGCTGCCCAGCTCCCAAATGCAGACGCCTCCCCCCCCAACTTTGCGGAAGCCTCACTTTCACTCCATCCTTCTTTCTGTCTTCCTCCCCTCTTCTCTTTTCCCAGTGGGAGGCCTCCGAGGGCAGGACAGAGACTGGGAGAGTCGAGAGGGGACTCGGTTCCAGCTCATACGCCCGCCTCAAGTGGCGGAGTGACCTTAGGCTGGTCCCTTGCCTTCTCTGGGTGTCGAGGATCCCTCTAAAACTAGACTTTGGAGTGAATCGTCTGAAAGTTCCCCAGCTGGGGGCTGTGGGGGCCAGGAGAGGGATCACATACAACGAAATGCACAGGTCTTAAGTGCACAGTCCTTGAATACAGATAAATTATGACATCACCACCCCAGTCAAGATACAGAACACTTGCCTTACCTTGTAACATTTTTTCTTGCTCCTTTACAGTCGGCCCCTCCCCCCAGTCCCCCAGGCAACCGCTGTTCTGATTTCTTTCGCCACAAATTGATTTCGTTGTTCTTGAACTTCATACCAGTGAAGTCGTAGAGCATGTATCCTTCTGCTCTGTATCAGTAGTTTTGTGTGTTTTATTTGCTGAATAACACTCCATCGCGTGGCTGTGCCATAGTTTGCTGATGCATCTGCCTGTCTGATCACGTGACAATGTTTGGCTATTATGAAACATAGTTTCTATGACCATTTGGATTAAAATTTTATTTTTTTTTGTGGAAATATGTTTTATTACTCTTGGATAAATACTTTGGAGTGAAAACTGTTAGGCAGAATAAGTGTATGTTTACCTTTGAAAGTAACTTTTAAACTGTTTTCCAAAAGGCTGTGTGGTGTTTTATCCTGTCATCAGCAAAGTTAGTTTTCTGGTTGCTCCACATCCTTGCCAACGTTTGATGTTGTCGATCTTTAATTTTCTCCGTTCTATTGGATGTGGTGGTATTTCATGTGGTTTTAGTTTGCAGTTCCTTATAACTGATGCTATTGATCACCTTTTCATGCGATTTTTGGCAATTTATGGTTCCTTTTGTGAAGTGTTTAAGTACTTTGTTCTGTTCTATTTATCTTTTTATTATTGAATTGTAGGACATATTTATAAGTTAAGAATACAAGTCTTCTGCTAGACATATGTATGTTAATATTTTCTCCCAATCTGCCTTGCCTGTTGTCTTAACAGTGTCCTTTGATAAGTTTTTAATTTTGACAATGTCCAATTTATCAACTTTTTTCTTTTATAGTTCATGCTTTTTGTGTCCTCTCTAATAAATCTTTGCCTACCCTAAAGTTGTGAATATATTTGTCCTATATTTCTTCTATATTTGTAGCTTTTATGAGCTCTCTTGATATAATCTCTGTGGGTGGTGTGAGGTAGGGGTTGAGTTTTTCCCAAAAATATTTTATTCAGTTGTTCCAGCACTATTTGTTGAAAAGACTTTTTCCATTCATATAGAATAGCCTTGCTATCTTTTTAAAAAGCAAAACAAAATAAAAGTCGATTCACTCTGTATGTGTGGGTCAGTTTCTGGGCTCCATTTAGTTCTGTTGATCCATTTAATTTACCCTGATGCCAGATCTCCCAGTCTTGATTACTATATCTTTATAGTAACTTTTAAAATCAGGTAGAGTAAGTCCTCTAACTTTATTTTCCTTTTATAAGACTGTTTTGGCTATTATAAGTTCTTTACTTTTCCATAAATATTTTAGAATTCCTCTGACAATTTCTACTAGATAAAGCCTGCTGAAATTTGACTGGGATCTGAGTTTTTCTGTAAGTCGCTTTGGGAAGGGTCTCAGGAGTCTAGCTGGTCCCCCACCCCTGGTTTCTGTGCCCTATGCTGCTAGTCTGGCCCAAGCTGCAGGTGTGGTACTCTGTGGGTCCTTGTCCCTGAGCAGCCACCCTCGACTGCCCTCTCTGCCGATATCATTTCCTGAAAGATCAGCATTCCTCCAAGATACTGTCCTTAACTTCACCCAGAGGGTGAAGGCTGGGATGTCCAAGGGACCCCAAACCCATTCTGGAACCTAGACTCAGAGCCCAGTTTGGTCCCAGGAGTAAAGAAACGAGAGTCATAGCCTGGCCCATGGGGGCAGCTCTGGGGGAAATTTAAAACCCATATATCACTAAGACATTTAAGGTTAAAATGTTATTATGTCTGGAATTTGCTTCAAAATAATTGAGGGGGAGCGGATGGTATTATAGATGAAACAAAATTGGTCATTAGTCAATAATTGTTGAAACTTGGTGATGGGTGCAGAGTACTCATTATACTTTGCAATTTTAAATGTTTATAATTTTTTATGATAAAAATTTTAAAACTGTACCCTCTCCAGGGAGGCAACTCCTCCGCCATCAATGTCCCCAAGTCAGAGCCTGGACCCTGCTGCTCTCTGGCTAATGACAACCCCTTTGTCATCATCTGCAGCTTTGTCAGTGGCCACTCCACTCCCCCCGCCCCCCACATCCTGTGCATCACAGGGCAGACACTGACCCAGTGGGAGCATGACCTGGCTGTGCCATGGGCCGTATCCCGGCATCTCCTGATGTGCTGTTGGCAGGTGGGTTTCCACGTCACCTCAAATGAGTTTTGAGAGGCTTGAAGTACAACAGCTGCCACCCACAACCCAAAGCAAGGCCCCAGGCGAGCCCCGAGCAGTGCCAGCCAGGGCAGCTGGAGCAAAGCGAGCAAAGAGAGAGTTAACGGGAGATGGTGGCAGAGAAGTGGGCAGGGAGGGGTGTGGCGAGCAGCTCAGAGTCTGGCCTTAGAGGCCGTGGCAAGATTTTGGCTTTTACTGGAAGTTACGTGGGGCCCCCTGGAGGAGCTGAGAAAGAAGTGACATTATCTGATCTCTGGATAGGATGCCTCTGGCTGCTGCCTGGAGGACTGCCTGGAGGAACCGAGGAGGAAGCAGAGGCTGGTCAGGTGAGGAGAGGATGTGGGTGGTGGCAGTGAAGGCGGCCAAGGGTGGTCTGGTTAGGGATTTTTTTTGGAAGTATAACTAAGGTTTCCTCACAGACTGGATGCGGGTCGAGACAGTAATGGAGGTATAGAGATTGACTCCAAGGGTTTTGGCCTGAGCGACTGGTTAAATGGAGTTGCCATGTATCATTTGAGGAAGACAAGGAGGAGTGGCGGGTTCAGGGAGGCCACTGAGGACTGTGGACAGTTGAGTGGACAGTTGGACACGTGAGCCTGGAGTGCAGGACAAGGTCGGGGCTGGACAGTGCATTCTGGGAGACATCCATATGACATGATTTAAGACATGAAGGTATTACCTGAGGAGTGAGCATCCCAGATGTCTGAGGCCTGAGCCCACAAACATTTCAGGATGCGAGGAGGAGGAATCAGCAAAGGAGCCCAAGGAGGATAAGCCAGTGAGTTGGAAGGATCAAGAGTATCTTGGAAGCCATAAGAAGACAGTGGTACAAGGAAGATGGAGTGGACGCCTGCATCCCATGCTAGAGACAGCATCCGAGCACGCTGAGAACCGGCCTCGGACTGAGCAACAGGGAGGCCACAGGTGACCTTGACAAAGCTGCTTCGAGGACATGACAAAGTGGAAGCCTGGACAGAGAAGATTCAAGAGAGGATGCTGGACCTCTCTCCCGCTCTCAGCATTTATTCCAATGTTTCCCCACATCCCAAGCCTCCTCTTCTCTCACCCCTCCACTTGCTCTCAGGAGTCCGTCTTATCTCACGGCTGGTGGGAAGAGCAGAGCCTCAGGTCAGAGCTCCGTGGCTTCTACCTAACAAATGTGCACATTCACATGCTCCTCCCAGCATCCCTCCTGCCTCAGAGAACCAGGCCTCTCCTCCTACCAGGCTGGTGCCTCCCCTGTGACCCAGACCCTGTTCCATCTCACTTCTCCGGAGGCCTCACTCCACATTAACCCTCCTTTTCCAGTCCCCAGCCATGCTCCCCACTCACTAGCATGTCCCATCATTAAACATTATGCCCAAGTCTCCACTATCTTAAAAAAGTTTTTTTCTTGAACATATTTCTCTTTCCATCAAAGCTCTCAATATCCTTTCTCTGCTAGTTTTCTTAAAGTAGTCTACATATGATACCCTCGCAGGCTTACCACCTGGTTAGGGCACATGGGGCAGGGCAGGTGGCAAAGGGTGCAGGTGCTGCGCCCCTGAGCCCATTCTCCCAAAGTTGTACCTGTTCAGACATGAGATGCACTGAAAAGGTGACAAAGGGTGACACCTGGCTTATGGGCCTGTCCTTCAATTGTGGATCCTGGCATGCTACTGTGTCCTTCCCACTGTGGCCTGAATTTGTTCCCCATCTCTTCACTGACGATGTCCAGAAAGATGGTCCCTCTTATACCCCTTCAGAGATTGATTAGGGATAAAGGAGCTGGACAAGACAAGGAGGGTCTTTACCTAAAATGCCCCCACAGAGACCAGAAGCCCACCAAAGTCATGGCCAACACCTGCCTGGGTCTGGCTGAGTAGGTTGGAAAAAGGCTCAGGTCAAGGTTAGTGGTTCGGAAGGAAGGCTGTCAACAAGGACAAGCGAGGTAGAGAGATTTTATGTGGTGCTGGCTGCACAGACAGGGCTGGCAGCCAAGTTTAACTGAGACACGTGCAGAAGTGACATTTTGCACCAAAGAAAATATGCGATTGTCATCTTGAGGCCAGGTTCAGGGATTTAGAACCAAGCTCTGTCCCTGAGTCCTCAGAATCCCTATTCCCAAATGTGACTTGGAGGAGTCAGCTGGTGTTGGAAGTCAAGCACCCTGGCCCCCTCTGCCCAGACACACCAAATCAGAGCCTCCTTCTCCTGCTCATCTTCCTCTCCTTCCCTGGAGGAGGCCCAGAACAGACATTATCACGGCACCCCCAACTCCAAGTCAGGAGAGGGGAGCTGAATATTCAGTGTCTGGGGAGACAATAAAAGTCCCAGGAAGAACCTGGCTAAGGCAATTACCTCTGCATAAATGCATATATTATTCATCCGTGGCTTTGAATATATAAATAATACTGATACAATTTGCATGCGTTAAAAGGAGATGTAATTACCCAGTATGCCTGTGAGCGCCTGGTACCCACCGGCCACATCCTAGGCCTGCTGCCCCGCCCCAGAAGCCCACCTTTGCCCTTTCTGGATGCAGAATATATCACACATATGGGCTTTCCTGCAGTTGTAAGGAAACCAATCTTTAATGTCCTTGGGGCTTTGGTTGAAGTGTGCTTTTTTTTTTTTTTTTCTGAACCTATGGGCTGCTGTGGCTACTCGACATTGTTCTCAAAACTTTAGGCTATTTTAATGTGCTTATTTGTTATGTTTTAGAACACATTTTTTGTTACAAAAAATAATGCACATTGTCTAAAAACTGGAAAACACACAAAAGTTTGAAAAATAAAACTGATCCCTCATCTCACTGCCCAGACATGAGCACAGTCCATATTTTTCTTATTTTCTGCAAGTCTTATGCACACATAAACATTTTTTTTACAAACTTAGAATCATATTATACACAATGTTTTGTAACCTGTTTTACAATATGTCACGAACAGATGAAGAAATATAAAGGGCTAATAAATATGAAAAGATGCTCAACCTCACTAGTAATTAAGGAAAATACAAATGACAATAACAGTGAGATAAATTTTCACCTATCACATTGTTAAAGATTTAAAATAACGATAATACCCACTGCCATTATATGCGTGTAAGAAACAGGCTCTCCCAAACAATTGTTGCTGGGAGGAATGTAAATTATGATACTTTTTTGAAGGGTAATTTAGCAATATGGATCAGAAGGCTTAAAAATATGCATGCCTTTTGGCCTCTGAAAACCCACTCTTTAGAATTTAAATAATCCTACAGATAGGCGAAGATACATTATAACAATGTGAATTGTGGTATTTTATCATAACAAAGAATTAGCAACAACTTTAATAGTCCAGCGTTGGGAATTAGTATAATACGTTATGGTCTGTCTACATAGCAGAGTCCCGTGCAGCCAATGACAATGAACACACACACACACACACACACACACACACACACACACACACACACACACACATATCCTATACAATCAAGGGTAAAAAGGTTTTCTTGAAATATTATGTTGGGATTTATGACTAAATGTGGTAGGTTAAAAACACATTTTTATTTCTGCTTCCTCCTGAAACCCCAGTAAAAGAGAAGGCATCAAAACAACATAAACTCAGGAGCACAAAACGAATGTAAAAGATGAGAGATGTCAATTCATTTTTGGAAAATGAAATAAGGATGGGGATTTAGAAAAGTTAGAAGAGATAAACACCATGAGCCAGCAGAGGGGATACCAAACATGAGCCCCTCAAATCACAGCATAGCACCTAAAAAAGATGCAGGGATTCGGGGTATCAACTTTTCAAGAAAGACAGGGCTGAGATGTGGGGCTGAATTTGTCCAGTTACTCATTCAACAAATGGGGCATTGTCTATGCTAGATTTCTGCTTTCACAGAGGCTACATTCTAGTTGGGGAGGTAGACTAGGAGTTAGCAAAACATAGATATTAGACAGTAAGAGCTCAGGAGAAAAATGAGGGAGAGTAAAGGATAAGAAATATTGCATGGGGAGGGGTGCAATTTTAGAAAGAGCGTCCAGGGAGGCCTTCCCGAGAAAGTTATAGGTGAATAAAGACTTGGAGGAGGAAAGGGAATGAAAGTTCATTCCCAGAAAGCTGGGGCAAGACTATCCCATCAGAGGACACAAATGGCAAGTGCAAAGGCCGTGAGGCTGGACTGTGCCGGGAACGTCTCAGGAGCAGTGTGGGAAGGCTGGTGGGAGATGATGGCAGGGAGGCAGAATGGTCTCCGTTATATCGACAGTTTGAGAGCTGTGAGCATGGTTGAGATCACCAAGGGAGTCAAATGTGGGTCGACGAAACAGTCAAGGACTGAACTCTGTAGCTAGGCAACACTCAGAGGTGGGGTAAGGAAGCTGAATCAGCAGAGGGGCAGTCAGAGAGCGGTAGGAGGGAGACCTCGAGAGCGTGACGTCCTGGAGTTCACGTGAAGAAAGCATCTCGAGTCAGAGACAGTGTCCAGTTGTGGTTTATGCTGCTGACATGGCAAATAAGGTGATGTCTGAGAATGGAGGGTTAGCTACCTGGCGGTCAGCAGTGAACCTTAGGAGAGTCATGTGTGGAGCGGCCGAGGTGGAGGACAGGTCAGAGTGTACAAGAGGGGAGGATGAATTCAGACCAGCCCTGCCCGATACAAACAGAAGGTGAGCAACATGTGACATTTTAAACTTCTTCATAGCCCTATTTTAAAATGGAAAAAGAAACAGGTCAGATTAATTTTATTTTATTAATAGATTTTCCGCTAACCTAATACATATAAAATATTATCGCTTCTATATGTAATCAATGTAAAAATTATTAACAAGATATTTTGTATTCATTTCATACCAAGCGTTTGAAATCTGGTGTGTATTTAGCCTTTACAACACATCTTAGTCTGGCTAAGACTAAGTGTTTATTCTAAGTGCTCAATAGCCACATGTGGACACCATACTGGACAGAAGACAGTTCTTTCAATGAGTTTTGCTGCCTCGTTTTCCAAATCGTTGATTCGATTCTCTGCTTTGTCTAATGTGCTGTTGATTCCTTCTAGGGTATTCTTCACTTCTGACTGGTCCTTTTTTATGGTGTCTGTGTGCTTTTTTATGCTTACTATCTCTTTGTTGAAGTTGTCACAAAGTTCTTTGAGCATCCTTGTCACCAGTGTTTTGTACTCTGTATCTGATGGATGGCTTGCCTCCTTTTCGTTTGGTTCTTTTACTGGAATTGTCTCCTGTTCTTCCATTTGGGACATGTTTCTTTGTCTCATTTTGGCTGCCTCTCTGTGTCATTACTACACATTGGGTAGATCTGTTACATCTTCTAGTCTTGGCTGGGTAGCCTTATGAGTAGTGTCCTATGGGGCCCAGTAGCACAGTCTCCCCGATCACCTGCTCTGGATGCTTCAGGAATGGCCCTTGTGTGCACTGTGTGTGCCCTCCTTTTGTAGTTGAGCCTTGATTACTATTGGCACAATAGGTGGGGGGACTGACCCTCAGTCTGACTAGCCATGTACAGCTGCTGTGTGCTTCCAGTCTTCTTCTTCCAGTCCATTCCACCTGCCCAGCCAGAAAGAGCTTCACCAATCATTTCTGTAGATCCCAGTGAGAGCACACCTTCTTAAATCCGTGGCTGGTACAAATATTATCCCCCTTATTTTTGTGCCATTACATGAAAAAGGTTAGGAAGAACTGAGCTAGAAAATTTCTTAATTTTTTCAGGATGAGCCTATGGTTGCAGACTTTTCTGTTTTTTGTTTGTTTGTTTGTTTGTTTTAATCTGTAAAAGTACATCCGCTGCTTTCACACTGGACAACACAGGTCTAAAATTCTTTGCCCGAAAAGCTTTCCCTCGTAACACTATAGATTTTGCTCCATTGTTGTATTTAGTGTTTTGAACAAGTATGGATCCTCTGGACCTGCTGTAGTTCTTTCCTTACAGGAAATTATTAATGAACTACAATCCCCAGAATGCACCTCTCCTCTCCTGCTGTGCTTTCAGATTCATTTTTCTCAAGTACCTTTCACCCCCACACTGGTAGCATGCAGCAGCACTTCTCTGCTGAGATCTATACTTCAAGGAGGCCTCACTTCAGACATGGGAGAATGATGTGTGTGTGTGTGTGTGTGTGTAGTGGGGGAGGGGTCCTTGTATTGGCTGCTGAACATCTTGCCCAAGGGCTGACAGGTTTTGAACCAAAGCTCTGGTCCCAAGCACTGTTGAAAATGTCTGTTCTTTTTTGTATCAGACTTGGGATGATAGGAGACTATAAGGCACACCTAGCAAGTCCTTTGGCTTATTTTACAAACTGGCAGAGTTCCTACTATGTTCTAGGTACATTCATACATGTCTCATCATTTTATCCAGAGCAATATGATAGGTAAGTACTAATGTTATCCCATTTTACAGATAAGGACAGTGAAACTCGGAGAGGTTATAACAACAACGTTTCCAAGGTCACCCAGCTAATGAGTGACAGAGCTAGGAGTCAAGGGCAAGAACATAGAGCTAAATGGCCAATCTCTTGATTTAAGTAAGAGCCACATAACATAAAATTAACCATTGAAACGTGTATAATTTGGTGGTGTTTAGTGCAGTCACAATGCTGTACAACCACCACCTCTGTCTAGTTCCCATTTTCGTGACGCCAAAATAAAACCCCAAACCCATTCAGCAGTCACTCCACATTCCCTCTTAGCCAGGCCCCAAACCCCCTTTTTGCTGGCACTGCTGCCATTGCAGTGGGGGAGGGTTAGCCCTGTCACCCCCATCTGCTTCAGGCCCTTCCCCGACCCTCCCCAGCATCCTTGCCTGGGCCAGCCACCTCACCAGCACAGGGGAGAAGGCTTGCCCGCCTCAGTCCTGCTCCCACTAAAAACCCTATAGCTTAGTGCCCTCACACTGTCCCCTCTCACCTGGAGCCCCTCTCTGATGCTCTGTCCTAACTGCTAGTTGGCTGCCTCAGTTTCCTGCCCAGACCCGGCATTGCTCTTTCATGTAAGGCCTGGAGTCCTGCTCAAGTGGGGTGCAGGCTGTCTGCCCTTACTTCCACTTCTGGGGTTGAAATGAGGAGTCTGAGGATCCCCAAGACCATGCAGCTGGGAGCACAGAAATCACTTTTCCCAGTCCTGGTCCCCACTAGTGTGCATCTTCCCTCCCTTCCTGGCCTGTGGCCCTGGGTCCTGCACAGCTCCCTCGGGGAGGTTCACTGTCTGGGAGACAGCTCTCAGCCCCCACGATATACCCCCATTACCCAGAGTTCACTGTCTGGGAGACAGCACTCAGCCCCACGATATCCTCTCATTACCCAGGGTGCCTCAGGGTCAGCGGCTGTGATTGGTCATTGAGCCTTATGCTGGGAGCCAAAGGATTCTGGTTGAAGTTCATCTTCTTTGAACATGTATACTTGGCAGCAATCCACGTGCCCCTTTGGAACCATTTGTCTCCACAGAGAGCGGCTTCTGGAGCTGAAGCATTTTCAGTCTGACCTTGCTGCAACCAGAGAGAAACCCTGTCTGACAAGCCCCCAGACAGGTCACCTGCTTGTGTCTGGATTTAGTCCACATTAATGGCGACACAGTGGCCTGACACTAATGAGAGACCACGCCCATTAGCTGGCCTTGATGGCAGCATGGCTGATGGGTGTCTCTTTGCCCACCCCTTCCCAGCTACCTGAGTCAGCCAGGTGTGCATCCTAGCTTGTGTAGGGTGAGTTACAACCCTATCAACCAGACTGCAGAACTGGGAACGGAAGGTCTGCCCGGGATTTCTGATGCTTAGAGGACTCATGCTAGGCACGCGGTGAGCCCTGCAGAAGTGGTGCTGGTTATCAGCATCACTACGGATGCCTCGTGCAGCGGTTAAGGGCGGGGCCCGGGCTCAGCCTAGCAGATCCGCTCCGCCTGTCTTCAACTGTGTCACCTTGTGCACCTTTCCTGATGTCTCTCGGTTCCTTCTGTAGAGCATCCACACTTTTCAGAGGTGTGAAGGCAAAAATGAGACGATATGTGTGAGATGCCTGGCTCACGGTAAACTCAATAAATGCCAGCTGCAGTGATTTAGGGGAAGCCAGCCTTGTAGGAGGCATTAATTATTACTATTATTAATTACAGAACTGTGCACGCTGTCTGTGGGATGGCAGGGTATGTCTCTATATGCATATCTACAGGTTTATGTTCCTGTAACCTACACTCGTGTCTTCGTCCACTCGCCCTAAGTCGCCAGCCCATCACTGAGCAGTTCCGTAGGGCCAGGGGTCAATCAGGGGAGATTGCCTTGGTTTAGCAAGGTCAGAATATGTCCCTGGGTGCCTGGGTGTGCGAATAGACTGGAGCACGGCGGTGGGAACACATCTGTCGTGATGTCCCCACAGGTCTGTGTTTTTATGCATGAGTGTGTCCCTGTATGTGGCAGTCTGCTTGGGCTGACATAACAAAATGCCAGACTGAGTGGCCTCAACAACAGACATTTGTTTTCTCATAATTCTGGAGGCTGGAAGTCCATGATCTACATGGCTGTGGATTTGATTTCTGGTGAGAACTCTCTTCCTGGCTTGTCGATGGTCACTTTCTCACACCTTCTCACCGTGTCCTCAAGTGGCCTTCCCTCTGCAGATGCAGAGAAAGAGATCTCTGGTGTCTCTTCCTTTTTAAAATTTTTTAACAAGGGCCCCAGCCGTTTGACCTCATTTAACCTTGATTACTACCCTAAAGGTCTTATCTCCAAAGATAGCCACATCGAGGATTAGGCCTTTCACATATGAATCCGGAGGCTGAGGCACAATTCAGTCCATAGCAATGTGGACCATGTGCGTGTGCGCATGCGCGTGCGCGTGCACGTGTTTGCTCGTGTGAATGCGCATGCATCTGTCTGCGCGTGTGTTTGTGGGCTTCTTCGCGCAGCTGGGTTGGCAGGGAGCAGTGAGGAGTCACACCTGCCAATCACCCCCTCCCACCTGAGGCCAAGGCACCAACGGAATGAAGCGTGGGCTCCTCTCTGCCGATCAAGATCTATAAATAAAGTCATCTCCCTGGCATGTTCCACACCACACGCGGCTCTTTAATAAAATTGGCTGAGATTTGTGGATAAGCCTGAAGCAAAGTCAATGCTCGGTGTCAATCCCACGCTAAGAGGGGCCTTCAGGGGTCAAGCTGCTTCCTGTATATGATTCCATATCAAAGATATGTCAGCGGGGCGCTAACCAGCTCCTGAAGTGAAGGGAGCTGCCAGGCCCTGACCAGGTTCACATGGGGGTCCTCGGGCTGGGTGCCAGTGTGCTAAGTGGGGAGAGGGGAGGAGACACAGCCAGAACCACTTCCCAAAGGGACTCAGCGCCTTCTCAGAGGCTTTGGGATTAACTTCCTCTTCCCTGTCTAAGCAGCAGGAAGGAGGGCGGGCAGCAGCTTTTCCACAGATACTCTTCAAAACCTCCATCTCTCAGGTCTAAAGGAAGCATATTTTGAGGAGTGCAACCAGTGTCTTCCTAGGCCTCTCCTACTCCCCAGAGACTGCCAGGATCCTCTGCCCAAAGCCACATGCACGGTCTTCCCAGGGCATGTATGGGTCACCTGACTCCCCCAAGCTCCCAGGTGATGGCTGGAATAACTGGGGTATATAGAGTACATGTGGGATTCTGTCCTCTCCAGGTCACTCGGGGAGGAAGAACATCTAATAGGCATGCTGGCCACACTCGCTGAGGCAGAAAGAGGGGAAATCAAAAGAAGTTTGGTTTAATTAAGTATCAGGGAAGATTTATGCAACTTCCTCTCCTTGTCATAAATATTAATGAGGGCAGCCAGCAGCCAGCTCCTGCAGCAACCACTAGCCCAGTAGCTGGCTGGGGAGAGCTGAGGAGGATGGGCCTAGGGGTGAGGAGGGCAGCAGCTGCCCCTTTAAACACACACACACACACACACACACACACACACACACACACACACACACACACACACACTCCTACCTGGGGCAGATGGTGAATGAATTAAATCCTCTGCCAAGCACTTGGCCAGGAGGTCCAAGAGAGGGAGCCAGCTCCTTCTGATCCCCTGGTAAGGCTGGGGTTTGGGACAAGGCTCCCCTCAGCCAGCCCTGCCCTTCCTCCTCTTGTGGCTGATCAGCTGCAGTCTTAGGGAAGGCATGAGTGTGACAGCGAGGTACAGGGTGGGAGTGTTCTGGGGGGCCAAGGGGCAGCATTGCAGGGTCAGACGGTCTGGGAGTGGAGTTGGGGGTAGTGTGTGTGAGTGTGAATGAGGATTCCCATTACATTAAGATGGAAGAACTGGGGCTGGGCACAGCAGGGCTGGAAGCCAGGGTGGGGGCAAGCAGGCTATGATAGTGAGCAAAGTCTCACAGAGGGCAACTGTGAGGGCTCTCCAGAGAAACTGAACCAGCAGAGACTGATGATAAGGAACAGGCTCACACAATTATGGAGACTGACAAGTCCAAGATCTGCAGTCGACAAGCTGGAGGCCCAGGAGAGCTGATGGTGTGGTTCCAGTCAGAAAGGGGGCAGGCCGAAGAGCTGATGTTTCAGTTTGAGTCTGAAGGCAAGGAAAACTTATGGCCTTGCTCAAGTCGGGCAAGAGGTTCCCCTTCACTTTAATTTTTTGCTAGTCAGGCCTTCAACTGATTGGATGAGGCCCACCCACTGTGGGGGAGGGGGAAGCAATCTGCTTTACTGAATCCACCATTCAAATGGTAATGTTATCTAAAACACCTTCACAGACACACCCAGAATAATGTTTGACTAACTATCTGGGCACCCCATGGCCCAGTCTAGTTGACATAAAATTAACCAACAATCTTGGCTCAATCCAGCAGGGGAGCTCTGGGGACAATTAGGTTATACCTGGTGTTCTGATCAGAGCAAGGCTATTGGAGCACTTACCCCAGCCCCAAACACCCTTGTTCATTGCTTCAGGTGCTTCAGGTGCAAAGCCAGACAGGCGAAGCTGTCAGGAGGAGATGCTCTAGGATCCAAGCAGACAGGGATTCCAGCGGATCCATTCAGTGTGGCCCCATCTCCAGGCAGGGATCAGGGTGGCACAGAGGGGTTGAGAATGAGAGGAACAAGAATTAGAGAGCTCCCTTTTACTCCTTCGGCAGATATTGATGGAGCACCCTACTCTGGGCGAGACACGGTTTCTTCTAAGCCTTATCTGTGCTTTATGCAAACGCTCTGGGAATGTGGCCTCGGGAACCCCCAGCAACTTGCAGACTAAACTGCTGCTGTTGTCACTATTACAGAGAAGCAGGGGGAGACCCAGAGGGGTTTCCAAGTGGGAGTGAGAGGCGGGGACCAGCACCCAGTTCTGCGTGGCTCCACAGCCCGGTGACCTGGGCTTGGGCTCCACCCAGCAATGGGTGCAGCCCCTTTGGCTAAGGACCCCATTTCTGGGTATCTCTACATCTGGGGTATGTCTCTCCAGCTCTTTTTGCAGAAGGATGGAAAACCTAGCTTCCAGACCCCCTCCCCTGACTACAGGGAGCTGGGGCTGGAAGATGGCGTTTAAGATAGTCAGCAATCCACTAATAATGCTACATAACAAACCACCTCCAAACTACACGGCTTAAAACAACAATCCATCCATCCATTCCTGTTTACACATCTATAGGTCACCTGGGCACTGGCTGATCTCATCTTGGCGTGGCTGTATTTGGACTCTAGCTGCAGGTAGAGACCAGGTGTGTTCTATGTGTTTCTCATCTTTTGGACCAGTAGACTAACTGGGATGTATTTTTCTCATGTTGATGGCAGAACTACATCAAGGCGAACACACTGCACAGCATATTTTAAACTTCCTCTCTTAAAACATCCACTCATATTCCATTGGTCAAAGTAAGTCACATGTATGAACCCTATGCCAAGGGGCAAGACATACACTCTGCCCAGTATGACATAACAAAGCTGTGGATGTCTAACTGTATTACAGAGGAGTAAAGATTTGGGTCCATAACTCAGTCTAAATCACCTTACCTTCCCTAATTCATTTTATGGAGCAGGTGGTATCTAAAGCCAACACTGAAGAGACTTAGTACAAAAATAATGTTTATAAATTTAGACCTTTAAAAATTAGTAAATTGAAGTCAATAATGATATTCTTAAAATCATCTTTCATGACCAAATATGATTATCCCAGAATTTCAGGGATTAGTTATACATAAGAAACCCAATGATATAACATATCCTATCAGAAAGACCAGTAAAATAAAAAGAGAGTGATAACCTCAATTAATATAGAAAAGACACAGATTATAACTTGACACTCATTACTAATTTTTATAAACTCCTCAAAAAACAGGAATAAGAGACTATTTATTAACATGATAAAGACTACTTATCTTAAAACAACAGTAGAATTGTACTATGGAGACACAGTAGACATATTTCCTATAAGATCAAGAGTATACAAGCATTCACCATTTTTCTTCTTAATGCATGCAATAAAATGTATAAGCAGAGATGAGAAGTTTAACTATTAAAAAGGAGAATATGAAATCATCGTTATTTACAGATGATACAATTATATACCTAGAAAATGTAAAAGTATCAACTGAAAAACTCTTAGGATAAACAAATAGTCAAATACAAGATAATATTTGAAAATCAATAATTTTTCTATATGATGACAATAACCAGTTACAAGATATAATAGAAAATTGGTTCTATTCACAATAGCAGTAAAAATAAAATTTTAGCAACAACCATAAAAAAAGTTGTGCAGAAATTGTATGCAAAGAATATGAAGAATGAAGAAGGAAAAAAAGGAGGAGGAGGTGGAAAGGGAGAGAAAGGGAAGAGAGAAGGACAGAGGAAAGGAAGAAAAAAGACTAGTATCTATAGTGAGAACTCTCCCTAGAAGTCCCCAGCAGACATCCACTTATATCTCATTGACCAAAATAGAGTCACAATGATGTCCCCAACTGTAAGGGAAGCTGGGAGAAATACTTTTTAAAAATAAGTAGGCACAATTACTTCCCTAAACAAAATTAAGATCCTATCGGTAAGAAAGGTTAACTATTATAGGTAAGCAGCAATGTCTGCCACAGAAAGCACCCAAATAATTGTGAGCTGGAAGGGTAGGAAAGAGCAACCATCTGATTAAGGAAGTTAGAGGAATTGTCTAATATGCTTTCATTAAAAAAAAATGATTTGAGTTAAATTTTTATCTTATACCAATTACCAATATATTCTCCATAGGATTTATGGAATTAAAAGTAAATAGGAAAATCCTAGAAGAATGCATATGCAATAAAGAGCAAATCTAACTTGATTGAAAAGAAAGGGACTTTTGGGGCTTGAAAGCTAAGGCATCATTGTCAAAGGAACATATTGATAAACATCATTAAGTCAAATAATTCCATTCTATAAGTTAAAATCCCGCTGATTAAATTAAAAGGCAAATAACAAACTAAAGAAACAATCAGGAAAGGTTATTATCCTTATAATGTACCAATAAGGGAAAAATTAAGACCCCCCCCATAAAAAAGTGTTGGTAAAGGATCTGAGCCAATAATTCATTAAAGTCAAAGACACTTCATGAAATGTACTATTTTGAATAAGTCGATAACAATTCAAAAATACCCTAATCATTTATTTTTTCTAGGAAAAAAAAAACAATTTAAATCATACTTGTAGAAAACTTGGAAAACGCAGAAGAGCATGAAGATAAAAATAAAGATCACTATGCTTCAACGGCTGAGAGATGGCAGCTTTGGGTATGTGTCGCTCTGGATTTTTTCCCTCACAACTACCTTCTAAATATAGTTTGTCTATTGTCTTTCCTTCCTTACGATCTTTTTCCGACGGCCTCACACTTCTTGCACCTTTGTCAGTTATTCCGCTAGCAAGGTAGAGTGCTGCTCCCCTCAAAACTAGCCTTTCCCTGGGAACAACAGGGGGAAGGTTGGATATTGGGAGAGCAACTAGCATCATGTCCACAGGAAGCTCGATATGACTCTACCTTAACTGCAGAGGAGGCTGTAAAAGGTCGAGGAGCACGTGACATTTGATAGGCATTTAGTGCCACTGTCACTCAACGACATTGAAACCTGGCACGTTATGGTTTCACTTTTATAGTTATCATTCATTATGAGTGGTAAATAGTGAAAGTAAAACGCTTGAGAGTTTTATTCCTACTGGACTTACCCATACACAAGCAATAATTATAAATTTTGTATGAAATACAAAACAATCAACCACCAATAGCACTAGAAAGTGAACAGATTCAGCTTTATTTCCCCCCAAAATAGCTTGCTAATTTTCCCAATACCACTTGTTGAATAATTTTTTGAACTATCTGCTCCCAGTCTTAGATTCCAGTCTGTTCCATTATTGTGTGTGTCTATTTATATATTAGTACCAAACTGCTTTAATATTATAGTTTTAAAATGCATTTTAAATAATTTTCAACAAAGGAGCCAAAAACACAATGGAGAAAGGAAAGCCTCTTCAATAAACGGTGCTGGGAAAATTGGAAAGCCACATGCAAAAGAAGGGAACTAGATTGCTACCTGTCATCATACACTAAAATTAACCCAAAATGGATCAAAGACCTAAATATAAGCCCTGAAACAATAAATTGCATAAAAGAAAACCTAAGAACTAAACTCATGAACCTTGGACTTAAAGAGAATTTTGTGAATTTGACTTCAAAAGCAAGGGAAGTAAAAGTAAAAATAAATGAATGTGACTACATCAAACTAAAAAGCTTCCACACAGCAAAAGAAACCGTCAACAAGACAAAGAGGCGACCAACTGAATGGAGAAGAAGATTCTTGCAAACAACGCCTCTGATGAGGGTCTAATATCCAAAATACACAAAGAACTGATACAACCCAATAATAATAAAACCCAATTTAAAAAAAGGGCAGAGGACCTGAACAGACACTTCTCCCAAGAAGACATATAAATGGCCGACAGATATAAGAAAAGATGCTCAACTTCATTAGCTATTAGGGAAATTCAAGTCAAAACACAGTGAGATACCACCTCACACCTGTCAGAATGGCTCTCATCAATAAATCAAGAAACAGCAAGTGTTGGTAAGGATGTGGAGAAAAGGGAACCCTCATACACTGCTGGTGGGAATGAAAATTGGTACAACCACTATGGAAAACAGTATGGAGGTTCCTCAAAAAACTAAGAATAGAATTACCATATGACCCGGCAATCTCTCTTCTGGGTATTTACCGCAAATTTTTGAAAACATTTATCCATGAAGATATATGCATGCCGGTGTTCATAGCAACATTATATTCACGGTAGCCAAGACATGGAAAAACCAGTGTCCTTCGATGGATGACTGGATAAAGAAGTTTCTGGTACATATATTACATGGAATGTTACTCAGCCATAGGAAGAGATGAACTATTGCCATTTGTGACAACATGGATAGATCTTGAGATTATCAGGCTAAACGAAATAAGTCAGCTCAATAAAGTTGGGAACCACATGATTTCACTTACATGTGGAATATAAAGCAGAAAGCAACAAGCAAACAAGACACACAGAGAGGCTTATGGACTCAAACAACAGTTTAGTGGTTACCAAAGGGAGTGGGGAAGGGTGGGAGGGAGATAAGAATCAAAGGGGTCAAATACATGGTGACAGAAAAAAATTTAACTCTGAGTGGTGAACACACGATATATAAATGATGAATTACAGATTTATACACTCCAAACCTATATAATTTTATTAACCAGTGTCATCCCAATAAATTAAAATAAATAAAATGCATTTTTAATATCTGGTAGGGCAAATGTATTGATTATATATTGGCAAATAATAAACAAGCCAATATCTATGGCTTCAAACATCAATTTATTTGCTGATAGTCGACTATTAAAACATACAGGTACATTTTGCTGAATGGATTCTGAAATGAATGAATCTCTCTACCCTACTCCCAAACAATGCAAGGACCTTAAAACATTTTAACTCGGATTACATGCTATTTGTAATGGGTATTTTCTTCTATCCATTTGTAATCCTCCCAAATTTGATATTATTCAGTTATTGTTTTATATAATAAACATGTACTTATATATTCATATGTTCACCATTTTCTTTGTTCATCATTCTTATCCACATCTCAAACTTTTTTTTAGGGTTATTTCTTTTGGGGGGAGCATTTTTTTTAGAGGGCTCTTTATTGAACTAGTGTTCATATAAAGTCTCTGGGTATTTGTTTCCTTTAAAATGTCTTTATTTGATAGATAATCTCTCTTCAAATATTTCCTTTCCCTCATTCTCTCTATTATCTCCTTCTGGTACTTTTGAATAAACGTGTTTAGTTTTAATTTGTGGTGTGAACATTGATCAGAGCGCAGGTATTGTCAGCAAGGTCTCCCATGAGCGAGGGCCCATCAGCTCTGATTTTGATCACTGGTTGGTTTGGTTTCAGAGGTCCATCTCAGAGGCTGAACGTTCTGCCTTACATCTAATCCTCAGCCCATCTCCGCTCTGGTCTGAATCAGGGCAGGGGATGGGGACTGATGCATGCAGGTTAGGTTTCTCCACCTCCTGTGCCAGTAGGATTCCAGCTGGACAAGCCCCATGGGAAGTACTGGCAGGAGCCTGGGGGGCTTCAGGAAGGGAATGGCGGGGGTGGCTGTCCTTCCATCTCCTTCAGATGTGTCTCCATCAGCAGCTGCACATTTTCTCTGACTCTAGCTGGACCCCGAACTCTGGCCTCCTCCTGGCGACGTCTGCCTTTGGCCTCTGGCGTCACACCCCTTCCGTGTCCCAACCATGTTGACAGCTTCTTGCTATGGCCAAGGTCTGGGTGGCTTCACTGTCTGCTGTTTGGCTTTTCAGTTCTTCTATCAATCACACCAGCAGCCACTTCCTGTATTAAATTCCTTCAGGTGGACAAAACCTGAAGTGATTGCTTTTTCCTTCTGGACTTTAAGTATTATACTGGGTTTGTTTTTAAAAAAGAAAAGTCAAAAAATTCTTCCTCTAGTCTCCAGAAAAATTGTAAAGCATTGATATTATCTGGCCTTAGCAGGTTTGAATGAACTCGCCTTTGAAATTATCTGGACCTCAAGCTTTTTGAAGTAGGAAACTAGAAAAATGTCTCAGTTTCTCCTATGGTTGTTGATCTATGTAGGTTTTAGGTTATTTCTAAAGCAGAACTATAGAGTAACTATCAGATCATCCTTTAAAAGCTATGCTATGTAGATACTATTGTTTTAAGGTAGACAATAAAAAGTAGTGAGGTTTTTTTGTTTTGTTTTTAACAATAGATTTGCCTGCCTCTGGATTTGGCTCAAGCCCCAGGTGTCTCAGGATTAAAAATTGGCGTTGAAGACTCGTACAGACAACCAGGTACCAACTAAACTAAGTTACAACAGTCTGTGGAATTTGAGATGTGAGTTGCGTTGGCATTTAAGACAAATAGGAGAAAATTCTCTTAATCTGTGAGATTCTTAACCTCTTCTCTCCATAACATTTTCTCGCTCACCTCCAACTGCTCATGGTATTTCTCTAATTCTGGGAGTAACTGTTAAGAGAATCATGACTACTTCCTGTTTCACATTTATATATATATATATACATATAAACCATCATGATCACTTTGACCAGTAAGTACACAATCGCCTCTTAGTTCATTAATTTATTCATGAATTCATTAAACATTTACTGAGTAAAGGCGGTGCCAGGCAATGTTCTAGACACCGGGTGACAGCCACCTCAGACCCTGCTCCTGCCCTCATGGAATTTTTAAGATCTTCCAGGGAAGATTGGTGAGTGCTTAGAAGTCCAAGTCTCAGGTACTGGGGTGGGGGAGTGGGTCAAGGCAGGCTTCCTTAAGAGAGTGACATTTATGCTGACTTAAGGATGAGCATAAGTTGACCAGGCTGTGCTATGTGTATGAAGGTTATTTCAAGGAGAAAAAAGAACTTGGTGGTGGCAGGGGGATGTTTATTTGGAACCCTGGTTTTCTCTCTGTCAGCTCTCTTTATTAAAAACATTTTTTAAAGTGAAAAACATCTTTTTAAGTAAAATGACCAGGTAGAAAGGGAAGAAAGAGTAGAAGGAGACAGGGAGGGAGGGGGAGGGAAACAGGGATAGAGGAAGGAAGAAAGAGAGGGAAGGAAGGAGGAACAAGAGTGAGAGACAGACAGACAGACAGACAAAGACAGAGAGAGCAGGGCACAGACCAACACCACCCTCCTTTCTGCAGCTGACACAATTCTTGCCATCAGATTTAACTGTGTGCCTTTGGCCAGGTGACCAGACTTTTCCGAGCCTCCATTTCCTCCTGCCTGTAAGAGATTCGAGGTAGCACCCCAAGCCCCCCACGGCGCTCTTGTGACCAGGAAACAGAGCAAGTTTGTGAAAGTGCCTTAGAGCTAAGAACACATCACCTCCACGAGCAGGAATAATTTTTTTTTTTTTTTACGGCTATTTACATTTGTCAACCAGATTTCTATGAAGAACTACTTGGGAACCGCAGACAGAGAGTTAGCCATGTAAGGTCCCCCAAAGCCACACATCCAGGGACCTGGGCCCAAGGTGGGGAGACCCCCACCCAGGGCCCCCACTCCGCCCCCACTCCACCTCCACTCCACCCTCAGCACTCACAGCCTTCCCCACTCCTTATATGAATGAGGTGATCTTTCAGCTGCCCTTTGTCTTGGAAAAAAATTAATTCTCATTTGCATTACCTCGTCTAAATGTCACCCACCGATATTTTGTTAGACATTAGCTGCGCTGGCAGGGAGGGCCGCGGGGTAATTGTGTTCTGCCTGGTGCTGGGATTTACATAATTTCAGACAGCAATTAAAGAATCCTGGGGAATTTTTTTTCTCTCTCTCTTCCAACCTCTCCTACAAAGAAAGTGTTCGTTTACATTAAGCGCTCAGCTCCTCGCTGTTCATTTGCATAAAATTAAAGGTTTTTGTGTTCCCGAACAGCAGGGTAACATTTAAAATTCCCTTTTAAAAAGCTCACCTTACAATAATAAAATGTTAATATCATTTCATAGTCAGTGCGAGGTTGCCAGATGCCTTTCACTTCCAACTTGTAGCCACTGCTAACCGTTGTTTCTCTCTTCCTCTCTCCATCTCTCTTTCCTCCTTGCCCAGTCTTCATCCATCTCTGTCCTTTCCCTAAGTCTCCTCCTTGGCCTCATCCTGTCTCCTGGATCACTCCTTTCTCTCTTCTCCCCTAGTGATTGTTCTTCGCATAACCCAAAGGTCCTCAACCCTCACCAGCCTGAGGCCGTGAAGTGAAGTCAAGTTTTCACATTGTTCCAGTGATTGACCTGTGAATAATGGCTCTAAGCTCTGCTGCCAGGTTCTCAGAAGCTCCTGTTTCTACACTGATCTAAAGTCACCACCCAGCCAGCCCCACATCCCTTATGTCCTGGACTCCCCCCAAAGCCAGTGGTGATTCTGGTTACTCTTGCCTCCTCCATGAAGCCCGTGAACTGCCCCAGTCAAGATGTGTGTCTGTGAGGCCTCATGAAGGTCACTCCTCAGCCATTACTGCAGCATCCCAAGGTAGCCTGGGCCCCAAGCATTCCTTCGGTTCATTCATTCCTGCCTTCATTCTCTCTCAGTGTCAAACAGCATCAAGATGATCAAGTGAAAAGATGCTGACAGTAGGGACCCCCGCACAGAACCCCCTCCCCTCTCACTGTCCAGCCCGGGCAGAGTCTAAGCTAGCGGACAGGTTCACCTCAGGCCCTGTCGGTTTTGTCTGCCATCTGGACTCCCTCAGCCCCACCAGCCCATCAGACATAGATTAAGAACCTCAAAACTCCACGAGGAGAGACAAAGGGGAGAGGGGAGGCGTCTCCGAGCCTTCTTTCCTCTGAGCATCCAGGAACGCTGTGTCAGTTTTGTTTACCTGGAGGGGCAAAGGTTTAACCTCATTATCCAGTTGTCTAATCCCAGCTGACATTGGTTTCTAGGTAGAGATAAAAGATATAGACAAAGGGCCTGGGCCAGACATATGAAGGAAGAACCAGTTTTCTCACACAGGGAAGAGATTACTACCTAGAAGAAAGAGAGAAGGAACAGAAACAGAGGTCTGTGGGAAAAGGATGGAGCAACAAAGGGAACCCACAGAGAGGCGGCTGAGTGTGGTAAGGTGAGGTTTTCCACACTCCATGCATCACCCGAAAGATGGTAAGGATGAGAGTAAAAGCTATAGAAAGATGAAGTCCACCCCTACCCCTTCCCCCCTTAGCCCATGGATTGAGAGCTCAGGATCACGAATGATGCTGAGATACAGAAAAACAGACGGTTTTGTTTACTGCATATCATAGTTTTAGAACTGATATCCATACTCACAACAAATAAGTTTTTAAAATCTGCTTGAGGCTCTAAGGGATGTGGAGTTATTAATTAAGTAGACAGTTGGGTACAGTCATTCCAGCAGAGGGATCAGCATGTATACAGGCTCTGAAGAGGAAAGAAGTGTAGCTTGCTGAAGATTTGAAAGAAGGCTGGGCATACAGAGCACAGAAAGCAAGGAGAGAGGCATGCAAAGTATGGCCCATAGATGGAGAAAAGTGATCGCTGGAAACTGTCTCCGTGGAAACCCAGACATCAGGCTTACTAACAAAGGCTTCCAATGAGCTATTTGAGGTGGCACCCAAGAGCTCAAGGACACCATTGACAAAAGAACTAAAGGAAACCATGAGAATTATGTCTTGCCAAATAGAGACTACCAACAGAGACGTAGACGTTAAAAAAGGAAAACCAAAGAGAAGACGTGGAGTTGAGAAGTACAATAACCCCAATGAAACGTTCACTAGAGGGGATCAGTAGCAGATTGGGCTAGGCAAAAGAAAGAATCGGCGAATCTGAAAATAATAGGTCAATAGAGATTATTCACTCTAAGAAACAGGAAGAAAAAAAAAAGAATGAAGATCAACGATCGGAGCCCAAGAGGCCTGTGGGACGCCATCGGGCCCATCGACAAATGCATATGGGGATCCAGAAGGAGAGCAGAGAGATCGAAAGGCACAGAAAGAATACCTGAAGAAATAAGGGCCAGAAACTTCCCAAATTTGAGGGGGAAACGTGAATCTACACACCCGAGAAGCTCAAAGAACTTCCATTTGGATAAACGCAAAGAGATCCACGTACAGACACATCATCATATGGAACTGTAGAAAGACAAAGACGAAGAGAGAACCCTGAAAGCAGCGAGAGAGACGGGAATAGTGAAATACAAGGGTTCTTCGATAATACGAGCAGCCAACTTCTCATCAGAAACCATGGAAGTCAGGAGGCGGTGGAGGAGATATCTAAAGTTCTCAGAGGAGAAAACTGTCAGCCAAGAATTCTGTGTTCAGCAAAACTGTGCTTCAAAAGTGAAGGAGAAATGAAGAATTCCAAAGCCATTCGAGGGGGGAAAGAAGAGCCCCTTCAACCAATGCTACTGGGACTACTGCAAAGGAGTGAAATTGGACCCCTGTTTCACACGATATATAAAAACTAACTCAAAGTAGGTTAACGATCTAAATGTAACAGCTAAAACTAAAAAAAAAAACAAAACTGCTGTTTTAGAAGAAGACATAGATGTGAGTCTTCAGGATTTCATGGATTAGGCAATGGTTTTCTAACGACGACACCAAAAGCATAAACGAAAGGAAAAATACATAACATGGACCTCATCAAAATGAAAAACTCTTGTGGATCAAAGGACATGATCAGGAAAGTGAAAAAAATACCTATAGAATTGGAGGAAATGTTGGCAAATCATATATCAAAAAAAAAAGTTGAGTATCCAGAATATAGAGAACTCTCATAGCTCAATGACAAAAAGATAAACAGTCCATTTGGAAAACAGGCAAAGAACGTGAATAAATGGTGCTCCAAAGAAGATAAACAAATAGCCAATGAGCCCAGAAAAATATACTCACTATCATTTGTCATCAGGGAAATGAAAACCATAACCACAATGAGACACCACTTCACACTCGCTGGAATGGCTATTAATAATAATTTTTTTTTTAACAGAAAGTAAGTGTTGGCAAGGATGTAACATAATTAGAACTCTAACACATTGCCAGTGGGAATGTGTGACGGTCCCACTGCTGTGGAAAGCAGTTTGACGGTTCCTCAAAAAAGCACAGAGTTATCATATGACCCAGCAGTTTCACTAAAGAGAATTAAAAACGTATGTTCACACACACACTTATACACCAAAGTTCATAATCGCCATATTCATAATAGCTAAAAAGTAGAAACAACCCAAATATCTGTGAATCGATAAGTGGACAAATGAATTGTGGTATATCCCTACAATAAATGGTATTTTGGCCATAAAAAGGAATGAAGTTCTGATACGTGCTAAAACATGGATGAAACCAGAAACTATTAGGCTAAGTATAAGAACCAAAGGCCACATATTGCATAATTCCATTTATGTGAAATGTCCAGAACAGGCAAAGCTACAGAGACAGAAAATAATATAGTGGTTGCCAGGATCTGGGGGTAAGGAGAGCAGGAGGTGGGGGTGGGGGTGGGAGGCAACTGTTTAACAGATACAAAGTTTCTTTTTAGGATGATAAAAAGGTTCTGGAAGGAGATGGTGGTGATGGTTGTACAACATTGCAAATATACTAAAAACCTCTTAATTGTACACTTTAAAATGATTTCCATACCACTTAGCACAATGATATCACAAAGTAAACGAGGCAAAATAAGAATAAATCGGAGTAAAGGGTACATAGATTCCTCTGTACTAGTCTCACAATTCGTCTGTACATGTGAAATTATTTTTTAAAATAAAGGTTTAAACTGATAAATAAATGTACAACTCAATAAATACAGTGACCATCAGGAGGAGCCTGGGGCCTGGGAGAAACCCATGGCTCTGTGCATCTGGGTAGAAAGAAATCCACCCAGATACACAGAAAAAGAGAAAGTGGGGTGAGCGAGGCGGGACGGGTATGTGGGCCTGGCCTGTGGATTGCCGTGTGGGTTCAGTAACACACACATCCTGGGGCACTCAGTGTGACAGAGCAGGTAGAATGCTAGGCCCAGCACCTGGTATGCGGTTAAGAACTCAATAAATAATTACGGTGATTGTGACAATTGCATAATGCTTATACAGTATCCTCACTTAAAGTCATCAATAGGTTCTGCGACTTAGAGTGCTACAATGTATAATGAAACCAATCTTACCACAGGCTAATTGATCTGAACAAGAGTTAAGTTCCTACCACATCTCACTACCATTGTAACAAAATATCCAAGGGCCTGCTATTCTATTCACACCCAGCACTACTGCAACAATTTTACAAGCAGCAATTCATTTAATCCTCACACACACACACACACACACAACACAAACAAATAAAACAAAACAAAAACCTTATTAGGAAGGAACTGCTGTCATCAAAATCTCTATTTTATGATGAGGAAACTGAGGCACAGAGAGGTTAGCAACTTGCCCAAGGTCACAGAGCTTGTGAGTGGTGGAGCCAGGATTTGAGCCCAGGGCGTGTGGTTCCAGAGGCCTCTATATGATGAGGCAACGCTTCCCTAAATGACCAGGTGGCTCATCCCTGATGCTTCTTAGTTTCTTTATTTTGATATTATAGCTTCATAGATGGAATTATACTCAACTAGCCTCCAAAACTCCAGAATCTCACACTATAGTCTCTGAGCTCTCATATCTCTGTTCAGAAGGAATGAGTCTGAGCAGGGACAACGACAAGGGGTCCTTCATAGGGATGGAGCCTGTGGGGACAGAGGAGGCTGTGACCCCTCTGGGAATGTGGAGGCCAGTTCCTCCCACAGATGCACCCACAGTACTGGGCTGGGGCAGCCCGCCTGGGAGGGAGAAGGGTTAAGATCGCATAAGGAATGTGGGGAGCAGGGGAGCAGGGAAGCGCCAGGGTTGGGTTGGGTGGCTAATATTTATGTATCTCCAAAATTCAAAGGTTAAAAACCTAACCCCCAAAGCAACAGCATTAGCAGGTGAGGCCTTTAGGAGGTGATTAGTTCATGTGGGTGTAACTCTCATGAATGGGATTCGTGCTCTTAGGAGAGGACACACCGAGAAATCAGCAGTCTGTGACCTGGAAGAGGGCTCTCGCCAGAACCCAAAACTGCTGGCACCTTGACCTTTGACTTTTAGCCTCCAGAACTGTGAGCAATACGTTTTTGCTGTTTATAAGCCACCCAGCCTATGGTGTTTTGTTATAGCAGCCTGGATGGGCTAAGACAATGGGCTAGCCCCAGCCCAGTTGAACTTGGCTGGCAGGGCTGGTGGGCTGGAGGTCAAGGGCTGACACAGCCTGAACACCAGTGCTTATAAACAACAGTTACCATTTTTTGAGCATTTATTCAGTGCCCAGCTCCACATTAAGGGGTTTTTACCTGCATCATCGCATTTAACTAATTTCTCAATAACCTATTATTAAGTCCACTTTACCACTGAGGAAACTGAGGCTCAGGGATGTCACCTGGCTCACTCAGGGTCACTAAGCGCACAAGAGGCTAAGGGAGACCCCAGGCTCCTCGTTCCTCCCTGGTCCCCTGCCGTGCCCAGCACAGAGCCAACACGTGCTTTATTAATCCACTAACCAGGGTGGATTAACCAGGACTGTTTGACGAGAGGTCACTCAGGGCATCAGACCTTATAGCCTCAGACCAGACTCTCCCTCTGAAGTCCCCACGGAGGTTGGCAAGTCCTGATGGTGACACAAAAGCCACGGGACTCTGCAGAAACTGCCTCCTCTCTCTCTCTCTCTGGTATGGCTGGCAGAATGGTGGGGTAGCAATTTTTCGCCCTTGGGTAGAAGGCAGGAGCCCTGCTCAGGTGTTCCCAAAGTTCGCAGCCATGGGGTGCTGGCCGGGCCCCTGACAGCTGCCTCTGGGCCTGTTCTCGTGTTGGCTCCTCACACCCTCCTGCTCAGAACCAAGGGCCCATCCTTAGCCCCATTAAGCACTCATTTTAGCCGCATGGTTCTGGGGAGTGAGTGTGTGCTTGGAACACACAGGGGTTTATTACATTTGCAGAAATAACGCTTCCGTAGACAAGTTCCCAGGAGGGCGGTCACCAGCCCCGCCCACCCGGCCCCGGCCTGCCCTGACCTGCCTGCCCCTTCCCCATTTCCAGCTGCTGCCTGGGACACTGACTCTGCACGAAGTCCCTTCCTGCTCCCTCTCCTAGCTTCCCGCAACCTTTGCTGGCCTCTGTCACACACAGCCCCTGAAGTCCCTACCATGAGGCGTCAGTCATGCCAGTCAAGGCCAAGGTCAAGGGCTTTCCTGCAACCAATAGTGGGTCAATTGTGGTGTTCCACGTGGAGCGTTCAGCCCGCAGACTACTGGGCTCCTTGCTATCTCCCTGACCCCGGCCTCCTCCATTCAATCTGTGCCCGACACAGCAGCCAGGGTGGTGATTGTGGACCGCCCACCTGACCGCATGGCCATCTGCTGGCAATGCTAGCTGATCTCAAACTCCTCGAACTGGCACCCACGACCCTTCACTCTCTCCTCACCTGCTGCTTCTACCTTAACACCATCTCCACTTGTCACTCGCCTGTGCTGTTCCCTCAGTCTGGAAGGCTCTTTCTCTCCTTGTTCTCTAACACCTGGTGGTCCTTCGGGGCTGAGCAGAGGGAGCAGCTCTTCCAGGAACTTCCTCTTACCTGCTAGCTGACCTGGTGCCTCCTCTATCCCCAGGATGCTGTGTACCTTACCTGCTGAAGAACCCGTCCCAGAAAGCAGGCATCATCTGTTCACACCAGCATCCACCTCTCGCTCATGCCCTCACAGCCCGTGGGCCCCTCCACGGTGAAGACTGCGTCCCATGGACCCCTGTCCCTTCCAGGGCTCACTGGACTGGAGGTGCTCAGTCAAAGCTGTGATAACGGCAAACACTGACTGAGCACCTGCTGTATGCCAGCCACAGTGCCAAGCACTTTACGGGTATTTCTTCATGTTTATCTCTCACAATAACCAGTAAGGGTAGGTCCTTTTATCTTTGCTCCTCCACCATAAAGGGAACCAAGGCACAGATGACTTAAGCAACTTGCTTAAGGTCACACAGCTGAAGTCACAGAGCTGAAATAGGAACCAAAGTTCTAACTCCACCACTTGTCCTTTTTACCACGTTTTAATTGGGGTTCCTGTTCCCCTTTCTGCCTAGCAACTTAGTGACCCATGCCCACAGCTTTCATCCATAATATTGCTTTATGGGTCCATAGCATTCCATCATATTGACGCAAGATAATTCGCTTAACTGATCCTATGATTAGTACATGTCCAATTGTTATTTTTTTCAAATGGTTAACCAATTATCCCAGCACTACTCATTAAGTAATCCATGTTTTTTCCTACTGATTTGAAAGCTACCTTTATCATATAAAAAGTTATATATACTCGAATTCTTTCCTTATGTTGGCTCATTTGTTTCACTGTGTGCCAATTACTACGGTTTTGAGTGATCGTACCTTTATGATGCATTTTCATTCATTCATTCATGTATTCATTCATTCATTCATTCACCCACTCTCTCACTTATTCAACTAACAGATTGAGTAGTTCTGTGGACCAGGTGCTGTTCTAGAAACGGTGAATCGACAGTGGACAACAGAGCAGTGAGCAACACGGCCCTCCCGGTGCTCGCATTTTAATATCTGACCTTGGAAATGGCTCCCATCTCGATCAATTTTATTTATTAAGCTGTTCTGAGGCGTTCTTGCCTATTTATAATTCCCAATGAACTGATGTTGGCAAGTAAGAAAATACATTTAAGATTTAATCGGCACTGAATTAAATGTATGGATTAATCTTAATGGAATTGACAATTTTTAATCTTCTTTTCCACGAACACAGCAGGCGTTTCCACGTAGTCAATGCTTATTTCTATGTCAAGTTCGGTCTCACGCATTGATGGCGAAGTTCGTTGCTAAGTATTTTATATTTTCGTTGCCGTCGTGAATGTCATCTTTTTTCCCATCACATATTTTAGATGATTAATGCTGGGACATGGGAAACGTATTGATTTTTGAATATTCCTTTTAAGTCAGCATCTTACCGAATCCCCTGATTCATTGTAATAGTCTCTAGTTGCACGTTCAGACTTCCTAGGTAAATAAGCATGTGATATGTGAAAATGTTCGCTTCTCTCTTGTAGTGGTACCATTTATTCGTTTTCCTTTTGCTTTCTGTTGCATGGACCGGTGCGAGATTTCCAAGGTGTGCTGGTAAAGGTTTCACAGCCAGCTCTCGAGAGGAAGTAACCCTGATCTGTAGCATTTGCTAATTTCCATAGTGCAATACTTTCTCCATGGTCAATTTCAAGGTACCAGTCTGATGTCACTGGACTCGCTGGGAAGAGATGCAAATGTTTGCTCTCACGAGCCAGTGGGAGCTAGCTCAAGTGCACAACTAAATAGAACACTAGACCCACGAGATGGTCTATGGAGGAGATAATACCACAGTCAAAATAAAAAATCTGAAGCATTGCTTATATCATTATATAGCCACACCCGCCAGGTTACACCGTACATTAGCATACTAAAGGCTCTGAGACACAGAACATTGCCAAGGCACGGATAAATCCCAGTTTGTAGCATGTGTCCGTTTCCATGGTGTAAATACTCCCACCATAGTCGATTTCAAGCTACCAACACGATGTCACTCTGGACACAATGAGAAGAGATGCACACCTCTCTCGATGCCATAAAAAATTCATGGTCCCCAACCTCAGATGGGTTGCCTAGCAATTCTTCCATGTTTCCCTGGTCAGCTCTCTCAAATGGCCCTCCTCATCATCATGCCCTCTTCCTTAGCTGGTGATGTCCCAGCTTCCTCCCATAGAACCTACTGGCTTATCTCCATCAGCATCCATCACTGCATCCATCACTGCCTCCTTCCCTCCTGGATGATGGAGGGAACTAATCTCACACAATACCAGTGCTGGAGCCCCTGGCCCCTTCCACCTCTGGGGGTCCAGGCCAACCAATGACCCCTCCCCATTCCTTCCCACTCTGCTGGAGCACACTCACCAACATCTGAAGATGCTCAAATCTCTCCAATCCTGAGGACAAGCAAACAAGAACAACCCCTCACCTTCAACCCTTGCGTAGCTTGCTACCAAACCTCACGGACAATATTCCCCGAGCACTGTCTGCTCTGCTCTCTTTTCTGCCACGGATTTCTCCACCCACTGCAATGTGGCTTCTTCTTCCAGCTCTTTAGGGAAACACCTGCCAGTGAGATCTCCAGTGATGCTGCCGATGCTCAATCCCATAGACGTGTCTTTGCCCTGAATCTTCCCGACTTGGCGGCAGCTTTGCCTCCACCCACAACTCGCTGCTCTGTGAACCGTTCCTCCTGGCCATCAGGATTCTGTGCTCCTGGATTTCCTCCCGCCTCCCACCCTGCTCAGGCTCCTTCCCCCCATCCCCCTTCCAGCCCTCTGGGTCCCACCTGGTCTCCCTTTCCCATCAACGCATGCTCTTTCTTCCCTAGTGTCCATCTTCACCCCTACGCTCTGGACTCCCACATCTCCCCAAACCCAGGCCAGACATTTGAAAATGGTACCCGGTGGGCCTCTGGGGAGAAATAATTAGGAGGATGATGGAGACAGGGACAGAGAGATGGTCGGCCAAAGTCTAGAGCAATGAGATTATGGTTTTGGGAACAACAGCAAGGCCGCTGGGCTCCCACGGCACATTGTCTGGCCTCCAGGTTGATGGAGACAGGTTTTCTTGGGGTGTGAACCAAGGATGAACATTCAACTGTTCTCTGACTCATCGCCTAGGAAACTGACTCCAAACTCACTGCTGCCCCCAGGTCGTATTTTGGGGTCCTCATGTGGTTATGCTCTCCCCCTCCACATGAGTGCCAGCGGCCAAGAGAGGAACAACATGGAGGAGGAGCCAAAGGTCAGCCCTGGTGGCAGCAGCTGGCCGTTAGCCACCCATGCAGTAGCAGCTGTGCCCTGGGCCTGCCCTCGCACCCCAAGGACACCACTGTGATGCCGGTGAACAAACTCCGTGCTCAAACTCCCTCCTGCGCCAGCTTTGATAAGGATCCTATTGGGGGGTGTAGGCGTCACAGCATTGCCACTGGGACAAAATGATTTTGTTTTCTGTCGCTAGGGACATCCCCAACTATTCATCGACGGCCCTGAGTAAGTTAGCTAACTTCCTGGAAGCTCCATTTTCTGACACTGATCTTAGTACCTATAGGTCGTTATTAACAGTAGGTGGTACTCATTGGGGGAGAGGCGCCCTGCATGGGGCCTGACAGGCGGAAAGATCTCAGGTCATGGCGGCAGGGTCTTATCATCATCACTCATCGCCTCGAGAAGCTCAGAGGAATGGGGTCCCAGGGGAAGACAGACAGACAAGCCAGCATGTGCCTGCAGGTTTGTGGGCCCGATTCAGGCTGCCCCTCCTCCACGACTGGGGGACAGGGGGACCTCCTTACTCACGGGTTGGGGTGAAGAGCTCCCTCCCTGGAAGTGTGGGAACTCAGTGCCCCCTTTCCTCTGTCACCGGGGCCTATATTAAGAATTTTAAATGTCAATGCAGACGCTTTAACTGCTACTGTGGGGGTGAAAGACAGGTGGAGCACAGGTGTGTTGGAGGGAAGAGAGAAGTCAGGAGGTAAAATAAAAAATTAAAAAGGCAAGGAGGAGGCAGAGAGAAAGAGAGTGAGGGTGTGGAGAGAGAGAGAGAAGTAAGATGAAATTAATTAGGCTTTGCAGCAGGAGGAAGTGGGGAGCCAGTAAGATGGGGGGACCAGTCAACAGGGCATTCATGAGCAACCCAGGAGGGCGGCGGGCTCTGAGGCAGCCTCACTCCCCAGGGTCAGGAAGAGGCTGCTTCGAGCCTTGGTTTCGACGCCCTGCAAAGTCCTCCCCTTGAAGAGTGTGTGGGGTTGGTGAAGGAGCCCCAGAAAGCAGACTGTCTGTGAAGGCGCCTGTCAAAGCAAGGTGCTGTTGCTAAGGGAACCGCCTGGGAAGAGACTGGTATGGAGATGAAGTGGCCCCACCTCGCAGCCACGCAGCACGGTGGGGTGGGAGGGAGCCCAGTGCTTTATCCAGGTCTGCTCTTCTGTTCTCCCCAGGCAGTCTCGGTCCCTGGAGGGCAGAGACCCTGCCTCCTCTAACTGCACCCAGGGCGGGCTACTCGTTAGCAAGACGGGGTCCTGTGGCTGACTGTTACAAACAGCGATAGCCAACGAAAGCTTGGATAAAGCGTCCTGGGGCAAAGGACCTCGGAAGGGGACATTAACACATGCCTGTCCAAGGGTCCTGTGGTGCCAAAGGCGTCCCTGAACCCTAGGCCATAACCCTACAGGAAGGCATCTGTGATCCCACATGAGGGTTAAAGTAACTCAGCAAGGATGTCAATTAAATTGAGATGAACAGTTAAGTGGGGGAAGGGGCGGGGGTGGACAGCACAAAAGTGCGCACAGATGCAGAGGCCTAGGCATGGGTCTCTTCTATCACATTCTAAGGCCGAAGCAAGTCACAAGGCCAGCCTGGACTCGGGGTGGGGGGTGGGAATGGACTCTGCGGGGACATGGGGAGAGGTAAAGAATTCCAGCGGCTTGTCTACCACACTGGTCACCAAGAATGTGGGTGGAACTCAAATTCGGACTCACAGACCACGTGCTGGGTGATCCTGGGCAAGTTACTTTCCTTCTCTGAGTCTTCATCTCTTCATCTAAAAAGCAGTCAAAGCCATTCCTCCTCCCCCAAGAGTTTTGAGACAATTCAGAAAAATCATGCATCGGAAGTGCCCGCCACGGTCCCTGGGACCTAGTGGGTGCCAGCAAATGTGATTCTCTCCATCTATTAGAAAAGACTGGGGCCTTTGTCAGCTCTGTGGGAGGGTGAGGATTTCACTACTTCCAGCTGTGCAGAAAAAGGGTAGGGGCCCAGCTGGGGGTCTGTTCCACCCCCGGCCCTCCCTGCCCTTCATCTCGGCCCCCTCTGGAGCCTTCCTGCTGAGAACTCAAAGCACCCAGGGTCTGAAGGATAGTTAAGTAGCAAACTATGTGTTCATAATAAAATTTGCCTGCCTCTCACAGACATCCAATTTGCTTACCATCCAAAGAGAAGGATTGGGTGCCTGCTTCCGAAATTGTTTTAATCTCTGCCACAGAATGCTTCTGGCAGGGTTTTTCAACTGGAAAATAGGAAATGAGTTAGAAACAATGGAGGAACGTGAATAATCTCACTTAAGATGTTTGATCTTGAGATGAGATGAAGTTGAAATCGATTTCCCGGTTCACAGCCAGATAGCAGTGGGCGGGAGGGGAGAGGACAGGCAATGAAGGGCCGTCCAAGCCTGACTGAGCCCCAGGTCTGGCCAGGACAAGGGCCTCCCATCCTCCTGGCCCAGGGAACTTCCCCCCGCCCCCACCGGTCCCTGCAAAACTCTGCTGAATTACATACCGGATGGGAGACAACCCCGGCCCCATCACCCCAGGTATGCATGACCAAAGTCCTGTGGTTTCTCCATATACCCATGACTTATGTTAATGGTTGACAGAACCAACCCATAGATCCATTTAACTGATATTTGCTGCGGACCTACTGGCTATTGTGGCCTGTCCAAGTCACTGGACCTCCAGACTTGAGTAAAACACATTCTCTATCCTCAAGGAACGCGTGAGCATGGGCTGGGGCCAGGATGGAGAGTTAGGAGGTCAAGTTTACAGAGGGCCTACTGCATGTAGGCAGGGGCTACGGAAACTGCACTCACAAACCTACAGCGTCCTCACAGAACCCGGGAGTGGGGAATTCTCACGTTCTCTACTCAGATGGGAAAATGGGCTCAGAGATGGGTACCTGACTCTGCCACCGATGGGATGCAGATGTAACTGGTCTGTTCCCCAAGGGGAATATTCTGCCCGGGCAGGTGGCGGGGTAGGGCAGAAAGGTGGCGCTCTGGGAACTGTGAGAAGGTGTGGGCAACCTGGGCCTGGCAAGGCCGATTCTGGGCAGAAGGGAGGCCCTGTTGCCCCCAGGCCCCACTCAGGATGGAGAAGCCGCCTGGGGTGAGGTCTGGGAAGGGACACTCTCTCAAAGCCAAGCAAGGCAGGGTCAAGGGGTACCGTACACCCTGATCATCATCACACACACACACACACACACACACACACACACAGTCACTCGAACCCGAAGACCTACACAGCCATTTATAAACACAAACACCACAGGCCCCGCCTGGACAAACATCTGCACACACTCACGCTCGCTCATGCTCCAAGGCTAAAATTCCTTGGGGGTGGGAACCACGTCGGTCTTAGTCAGCTCGGTGTCTGACTCGCGGTGAGGTTCGCACGCCTGTGCACGCATGCGCACGCGCGCACAGACGCAGAGACGCAATTTGTGTGCGTGGCGGCAGATGCTGGGGGCGGGGTGTTAAATCTCTGCAGCGCCCCCTAGGGGTGAACATCTGCGGGTGGAACTGGAGCATGGACTGGGTCCTGGGGGGCTGGTGGCTGGTTCTCTGTCACGGCTCCTCCAGCTTGGTGAGGCTTAGGGACCCAGCCCACCCCAAGGTCTCTGTCCAGCCTTCCTGCCCTCGAGGCTCCGTGGGGTGGCCCCCGATCTCCAATAACAGCCTCCCTCAGCGCCTGGCCTCTCGGGGTCCTGGGTTGGGGGTTTAATGCATTATTGATTTCCCCAAGAAGGGAAAGTGCTGCAGCCACGGGTCCAGGTAGCTTATTTTGTGCGTCGATGACATTCAGGTACTCGTGAAAAATTATACCAATTATTAAATCAGCCATTATTACTTCAAAGTGCAATCAGTTGTCACAGCGGAGAGAGCTTGCACGGAGCGTTATTAGTCGGGCTGTGTGCACAGGGAAAGTGCTGAGAGGGGAGACTTTAACCAAAGGGCAAATGCATGAAATTTACTTAGAAATAGCGATTTATCACCCCTGGGTTTCCTACTGCTCAAATCCAGGCAGACACTTCACTGGCAGGAGACAGGCTCCACAGCCGCCCCTGCCTCCTGCAGCTCCCACCCTGACAGGAAATGAAAAATTGAGAAGTCGTTGTAACAGCTTAAAGATGCATTATCCTTTTTGATGTGCAATTTGAGCTTCATATCCAAAGGCAGATGAAATCGCTGGCACCCACGCCAGGCAGAGCGCGGAGAGAACCACCTTTCCGATTCTGGGCGGGGGAGGGGGAGGGGTAAGGGCACCTCACCCAGCCTGGCCCCACCTGGCCTGGGCTCTCTCTCCGACTGGGGCTAGGGTCAAGGAGAGAGAGAGAGAGAGAGATCGCAGGCTGCGTTGGGAGGAAGGGACGGAAGAGAGAGACGTAGAGGGAAGAGAGAAAGACATAAGGAGACAAAGACAGTAAGAGACACAAGAGAGAGTGAAAGGGAAAGAGCGAGAAGTTAAAAGAAATAAGAAAGGGGCAAGGTGTGAGACAGAGACAGAAAGCGAGAGAAGAGATGAGCAGACACAAAACAACCAATGGAAACCAAGTGTGAGCAAAGGCCGCTCGGCCCAGGAAACGTGGGACCCCAGACCAAGGGTCACCTATGGCTGAGGGCAGAGTGAAGCCTTCACCCTAGCTGCCAGTGGAGACTCTTGCCTTCACTGCTGTGTGACCTTGAGCTAGTGATAGTGTCTCCCTGGGCCTCTTTTATTTGGCAGGTGGGCTCATAGAGTTCTAAGGAGAGCTGGGGTCCTGGGTGGGTGCCACGCCTGGACGAATGAGCCCCACGTGGCATCGCAGAGCTCTGGCCAACCTCAGAGGACCTGGTCTCGGGGAAGGGCGGGCGGGAGGAGGGGACACAGCTCATAAGGGTCCCAAGGTGGACCTCGTGCTTTCTACTCCCCAGGCACCTGCAGCTGAAGACTTCAGACCCAGTCACCTGATGGGCTACCCCAGAGACTTAAAACCAAGCCTGTTGTTTGAGGAGATCGGGTGGCAGGGCTCACGGAAGAGCATCAACGCTGACACATCCAAGACCCCACTTTGCATATACACCTCCCAAGTTGGACCAGAGTATCTCAGGGGGGCGGTACAGGTGGCAGAGAGCACTGGTTCTGTGTCTGACACAGATCTGGGCAGCACCCGCCGGATCGTACCCTCCCGAGGGGAGAGAGTCATCTGTCTTGCCCATGACTCAAATAGTTGTAGAATGGATAAATCATTTGCCACCCTCCAGCTGAGAGTGACCTTGGGCAAAGATACTTCACCTCCCTACCCTTCGCTTTATCATTAGAAAGAGGTCCTGCTCTATGGGCCATTGGGAGGCATGGCCCAGATAGGGCGTCTGCAGTCACCTGACAAGCAAGGAAGAGATGAGGGTGGCTATTTTTATTACTATCACTAGGAAGAAAAAAGCAGGATCTACTTCAGAGTGGTTATCTCTAGGTAATGGGATTAAGGAAGACTTTTTTTTCCTCCCTGTATTTGTCAAGTCTAATCTAGCTTTATAATCAGAAAAAAGTAATAAATTAAATTTCTTTTAAAATAAATAAGAACTTGTATCATAAAATTCTCAGAGAGGCTGGGTGTAGGGCCCTTGAACCTGTGGCTCACCTCACCTTCTGGCTTTGTGTCACAGGGGCTCAGGTTTGCCCAGGGCCCCAAAATCCCCAACTCCATTCCTTCCAGCAGGTAGGGGCGGGTCCCCCTGGTAGATGTGCCAATTAGAGCCACCTGTTCCTGCCAACCAACGCTCACAAGCCTCCAAAGCCGAGCTGGAAGTCCCGACATGTGGCAGAATGTAATGGGTCCCTTTGCTGCCTTCCCAGGAGACGGGAGGCTCGTGGCCAAAACAGACATGCCTTGCCCCAGGCCACCCTGTCTGTGCTATGCCCACAGTCCAGGCTCTTCGCATCCCCACAAACTCTTCCAGCAAACGCATGAGGCAGCCGAGTCACTCCCATCTCAGAGGTGAGAAAGCTAAGGCCGGGAGGAGGTTGTACCTTTCTGCGCATGTGTCAGGGGTGAGGCCGGATGCCCGCCAGCCTGCCCGACTCTCGGGCCTGCATCCTTTCCACCACCATCTCGCTGCTAACAGATGGCGGGGAGAAGGCAGGACTAACCAACTCCTCTATCAAGTCCACTTTCTCTCTCAAGGAGACTGACCTCCCATGAGAAAGGGGTACGCGGACAGTTGAGAAGGAACTGGAGGCCCAACTCTGCAGTGCAATGAACCCTGTCCCGTCTGAACTCCGGTCGCTGCCCCAGCCAAGAGTGGCCAAGGCTGTGGACCAACGGACTGCGTAGCACGTCGGAGGGTCCCTGCGGCTGGCCGGGGATAAACGTGGGCTCTGCAATTCCCCACACTCATGACAGGCCACAGCGCTTTGGCCTTTGCCTATAGTTCAGCTGTCAGTCTACCCATCCATCATCCATCCTTCCACCTCTTCAGTTATCTCACTTTTCACGTATTCCTCCTCTGTGCCAAGCACCTTGAGTCTAGGGTTCCCCAGGGGAGTTCTGCATACCTGTAGTCCCATCAAAAGGTGGGGCAGGTTGCACTTCATCCTGTTTCATGTCTTTATCTGTGAACTGGACATCCTGTGAGGGGCTGGCAAATCACTGAGCTGATGAGCTAAGCCCCAGGCTGCAAAATAATCCAGATTTTAAATCCTCCGAGAAGTTATCCTTTTCCTAACAGAAAGTTTATTAGCCTTTATTATTTTCCCTTCCTAAGAATAAAAGCTTGATGAGGGCAGAAACCCTGGCTGTATTTCTCACCACTGTTCCTTCAGCAATTGACATGTGGCCTTGCACATGGCTTAACAACTAGCTATTGGATGGATGAACAGATGAATAGATGGATGGATAGGGGAGGATGAACAGATGGATGGAAGATGAAGGAATGAAGGATGGATGGATGGATGGATGGATGGATGGATGGATGGATGATGACTGCATGGTGGATGATAAATGGACAGATGGATGGACGGATGGATGAATGGACAGATAACTGAAGTGTCTGTAGCTCAGAGAGGCTCATAGTCTCACATCTGAAGAGTTTAGAAGCGTATCCCGTCCATACGGTTGTTTCTACAGCGTGGATGTTCCTTTTGTTGTGCTCACCTCAGGTGCAGGGAGCTCACGGACTAGCCAGGCAGCCCACTCCATGGCAGGTTGGCTCTCACTGGTGAGTCCCCATCTGGGCCAAGCAGAGACTGGGGAGCTGCCTCCCACTGTTAAGTTTAATCCCTCGTGAAATAAATCAAATCATGCATTTGAAGGTGGTGGCTCTTCTCATCCATGGACAAAGGGTCCCTACAGCCTTCATCTGTTCTCCTCATTACGTGGAGTCCTTTTGCATGTGGGCGGTTCAGGGCTCACTCAGAATTAGCAAGGTATTTCTTAAAGTGGGACTCCCAGAGCAGGGAACATTCTGGGTAAATTCCCACTAAATCAGAAAAGATCAGGGCTGTCACCTCCTTTGTTCTAGACTCTATATATCTACTAATATAGCCTGAGATCAGAGGTCAAATGATCTAACATAGCCAGACGTGCCTTGCACTGTGTCTGACATGGTGTTATGTAAGATTGTGCTGAGAGTTTCAAGAAGCATTAGGACATATTCGGAGCCAAACGAGATTCAAAGCCAAAGCGAGCAGGGGGTATTCATGCTGCAGAAACAACCATTAATAAAGTAAAAGAGATCAATCAAACGGGGTGATGATGTAGGGATGCCCAGCAGTGCCTGGCACATATTAGGGATGGGGTATGTACCATGTTAGGCACCTGTTGGATTTGAGTTCCAACTTCAAAACCCACATCTTCATGCCACGAACGGGATCACAGACTCACTCACCTCCGTGCTGTCCTCCCGACGTTGTTAGTGGAGGATTTCGATTCGAAGGGCCCTCACATTTACAGCGCACCTACTGTGTGCTCAGGATCTAGCTCAGGGCCTTTCTGACATCACCTCTTGCCAAATTTCATCTTAGTGGCTGGGCCCAATTTGGTTCTTTTATTCACTTGTGTTCATTGGGCACTCATCATATGCTAGGTCACGTGCAAAAGGCAGGGAGGTGACAGTGAGCAGGACAGCCTTGGTTCCTACCCTCACAAAGCCCACAGGTAAAAGTGGCAGGGAAGGAGCGGGAAGCCTTTGCCGGTCTGTGTCCAGGGAAGGGGGCGGGGAGAGAATGGAGCTTCTAAGTTAAGGAGGTGCTCATTTTCTCAGGGGTGTGACAATGTGTAATCAGCACCTAAGAGTGAGTGTCTCCTTCGATTTGGCTCTGAGGGCACCTCGCTGGCCTCTCCCTAGTCCCAGCCCTGGGCTGGGGAGTTCTGCCCACATAGGGAGAAACTGGCTCTGCTGGGGACAACCTGGTATAGGCTGGGGTGGGGGTGCCATCTGGCTGCAGGGGGCGGTGAGAATGAGCAGGTCAGGGGTGGACAGGCAGCAAGGTGAGGAGGGGGACAATCACACATCAAACACACACGAGTCGCTCAGTCGCTCAGCAGCAAAAACCATTATTACTCATAAGAACGAAGGACCGAGTGTGCCTTACTGGGGTGGGGGAAGGTTTCTCAAGGGCTCCCTGGCACTGAGGCTGGAGATCCTCCCCCACCTCACAGCCCAAGAACAGACAGCCTGAACCCTTCCCCCACCCTGTCAGCAACTGCAGAGGTAGGCCAGGGCAGGCGAAGGCTGGAGGGCGGGAAAGAACGGGCAGCCTGCCTGACTCCAGGTGCAGAGGGGGTGGCCCCAGAAGGTGCCTGGGGTCAGGGAAGTGGACTCCCAATTACAACCTCAATCAGGCCTTGGACGGCTCTGCACTGTGGAAATGAGAGCCAGAGTAGGCTATTGCCTCTGGCACACGGAAAACTCCAGATCTATAACTTCCTGGAACTTAATTAGCTGCTAACTTCAAAGATGCATTGGGGTTTGTGCACTGGGCAGCTCGAGAACTGCAAAACCTGAGAGAAAAATGGGGCCGTCTGGCTCGGAAATAAAACGAGACAAAAGGCTTTCAACCCAGGGCTTCCTTGAACTGAGACCTGAGAAAAATAATCATCATTATGATAACTCCCTTTTTTAGAGTGTTTACTGGGGGCCAAGCGCTCCGCGAAGCACTTCACATTCGAGCTCTTTTAACGTTCACGTGTCGCCATGACACACAGGCGTCACGATCAGAAATGACACATGACTGTCCAGAGGCCACAGACATACACAGCTGTCTGACTTCAGAGTCCCAACTCCTACCCACTGTCTCTACTACAGAGTCACTGCTCAAGTCACTCACATCTTCCCAGGAAGAGGGTAGGTTTGGGGAACTGATGCTTGAAAATGACCTCCGCCCTCCTCCCCTGGACACACTTTCATCTCGATCTAGCTCAACGGAGGGTAGCACCCAGAGATGCTAAAAGCAGAGGCAGGATTGGACCTGGCTCCTCCTCAGGCCTCCATCACAGGGGGTCTATAAGCTAGTTTAAGTTCGCCTCGCTGCTGTAACAAATAAAATTCAAACCTCAGTAACTTCACACAATAGAGGTTTATTTCCCACTTGCATAGAGGGGTAGAGTCCACAGGCATGGGGAGGGCTGTGTTCTGTTCCACGAAGTCATTCAGTGACCCAGGCACCTTGCATCTGTGGCTCTGCTGTCCTTCAGGGCCTCAGAGTTCTCTGCGGGATCCTCTACATCTGGCAGCAGATGGAAGAGGAACGTAGAACACTGAACAGGGGAGCCCTAGAAGTACTTCATCTCCAGATGTCCCTCACATCTGGGTGTCCCTCACACCCAGGTGTTCCTTACACCCAGGTGTTCCTCACATCCAGGTATTCTACTTATAGGTATACCTCATCTCCAGATGTCCCTCACTTCTGGGTGTGCCTCACATCCAGGTGTATCTGGATGTGATACACATGTGATATCATGTCCAGGTATACCTCACTTCTGGCCATATTTGATTGGCCAGACTCAGTCACATGGCTATGTCTTTGCAAAGGAGACTGGGAAGATAGAAAGAAAGGACAATGACATTAACATGCCACCAGGAAGGAAGCCTGTCCCATCCATCCATCAATCCATCCATCCATCCATCCATCCATCCATCCATCCATCCATCTAGCCATTAAAAATGTAATGAGCTCTGCAGTCTGCTGGGCAGTCTTTCCAAGAGAGCAATGGGTAAAACGAACCATGACCTTGTCCCTGTGGAGTTTAGAGACCAGAGGGAAAAAGAAGCATAAAATCACAGCAATGACATGCATTTCCTCTTACCTAAAATTGTATTAAGTGCTACTAAGAAGGGTCCCAAACATGTGGCACTGGGCATGACGGAAAAATCCAGGGGGGCTTCCCTGAAGAAGTGGCTTTTACACTGAGTCCTGAACAGAGGAGGTCTAAGAGTTTTCACCCCTAGAAACAGCCCTGAACCAACGATGCAGGAGACAGAAACGCGTAAACAGCCACGCTCTCCTGCCCTTCTCTGAGGCCGGTTCTGAAGTTCCCCAGCCGAACATCTGCAGTTGCCCACATGGACCCTGCCTGACGACTCACTGGTCATCAGCTTCCTTCCCGTCCCTCTCCGTTCTCACCCTCTACCCAGTGTGTCTTGGAGTCACTTCCCAAACGGACCACTTGCTCTGAGATCCGTCTCTCTGGCTCTGTTTGTGGAGAAACCCAAACCAAGAACACAGGTTTACACCTAGCAGCGTATACGATTGGTGAGCTGTCTTCTTGGCAGTTCTGATTGGAAGATCACCGGGGGCCCGTGGTGAACACCACAGGCAAGATGCGCCTTCCAGGTTCCTTGCAAATCAACGAGGTACCACCACGCAGCATCTCGTGTAAAAGCACAGATCTGCCCAATCTTGTCTCTCACCCCGTTTCCCTCTCTGGGAAGGCCCAGATCTTGGGGTCTGGACCTTTGTGCAAAGCAACATCTGTTCTGCAGAGCAGCCAAGACCCTCCTCTCTCCAACGCCCCCCGCCCCCCACCGAGGAACAGTTCTAAGTTAGCTTTCTCATAAACAGTTCTCACATGGAAGAAAAGCAGCTGTCGCTAAAGCCACGTCAATCTGAGCGGTAAAAGGTTTGGGCAAAAACATATTTTATTGTTCTTGCTGTCAGAAACATAAAGATTTAAGGGGCATGTGACTCGGTAATTGCTGTGGACTTTTTTTCCCCTTGACAATAAACATAAAACTTAAAACTGTATTAAAATCATTTGACAATTTTTATGCTCAAAGAGCCCGGAATGAATAATGGGTTTTTTTGCATCTAAAATGCACTCTCTCGTCAACCTATAAAACTGTCAGAAATAAATTCATCAAAAGCAGATTATATAATTAAAAGTTGCTATTTGTGTCTCTGCCCGGTTGGGACTGGAGCTGTTTCTCTCTCCCTCTCTCTCACGCACCTTTTTAAATTTAAATTTTTGTTTTTTCTTTTTTTTTTTTTAAGTTATAGATGACAGCACACTCAAGCTTTGTCCGGGGTAGATAGTAAAATAAAGACTTTCCAGAACAAACCCAAATTTCCTGCCCCAGCTAATCCCCCCAAATCCTGCTCTCAGCAGATGGCATGTGCTCTCCCAACCAGTGCAGCTTTGGGGTGAGCACGAGGGACAAGCCCTACATCGGGGCAGTGTTCCTCTACCCCACCTGGCAACCTGGATGTGGCAGAGGCTTCTGGCACAAACCCACCTCCCATTTCCTCCACACGTGCAAGAGAACGACCCCTCCCAGCCCCTCTGTGCTTAGGCGAGTCTCTGAGCTGCTTCTGCACAGTGGGCTGTGAGTGTAACTGGTGTGTGTCGCTTCCGGGCCAAAGCAGTTAGTGTTGGTTTTAAACCCTTCAGCACTTTCTGATCCTCCACCGTGACTGTGGATGGGTGTTCCCACAGGAGGGTGGAGCCACTGGCAGCCTGGATCACTGAGTCCCCACAGGGAGGACACTGCCCTGGAGAGTCAGCAGACCGACGACAAGCTTTGTGTGTTAAGCTGCTGAGACCTGGAGGTCAGTTTGTGACCTCCACATATTGGAGCCTATCCTGACTGTTTTAAAATGTGGGTTTTATTATTATTCAGGTTGAGTGAGGCCAAGAGGTTGGCAGATGATTGCCACTGAAAAGACAGTTTGTGAGACTCGCAGAACCCGGGAGGAGGAGGCAGGCCATGGCACGTGGGGCCATGCAAGGAAGCACCAGGGTCGGCCAGTAGGGAGGCAGAGGGAGGCAGAGGGAAGATGTGGAGAAGGAGCCTCGTCCTGGCTTTCGGGAGAAGGAATGGGTGGGGCAGGGGAAGCAGGCTTAGCAATGGCCGATCTGAAGAATTTCTGCACTCTGGGGCATAAGGGCTGTCCCTAGCTGTCTGGCACCTACCCTGTCTGACGGCAGTAGGTGGATAGTGGCCCAGAGCATCAGAGCCCCGGAATGGAGGTAGTCAGAGGGGTGGGATCTGGACTGGGTGGTTTGGATTTGAAAGGCGCGCTCCCAGGCAAGTTGTTGACTGTCTCAAGGACCCAGCTAACCCTGGGGGTGGGGGGCAGTCCCCTCCAACATCAGCAAGGCCCCAAGATGTCAAAACATCAGGATGAAAATCAAAGGAATGGTAAAAACACAGAATAACACAGGGGATTCCTGTGAAGCCGAGGCAGAGAAAGGACTGAATCGATGCCAACTCTGATGCAGGGAGCCAAGTGGGGGAAACCTGGAGACCAAGCTCTGGCTTTGGTCTCCCTCTGAGAGCTGTGAGGCAGTGACTCCAGACTCTGCCCCAAGGGAAGAACCCAGAAGGAAGAGGAAATTAGCAGGAGGCTGGCTTCCCAGAGGATTCCAGCATTCTCTTCTTCATGCTGGTGTCCACTCCATGCTGATGTCCACACACCCCGTGACCTCCCAAAGGCAGCCAGAATGCGAAGAGCTCCCACAGGGGGACCAGTTGTCCAGATGAACCTCATGCATGCCCTCCACAGCTTCCCTAGAGTTTCAGAACTCACTGACGTGTCTCCCTGGGGTGGGAAGTGAGGCAGGAGGTCCTGGGGAGAGTCCCCGAAGCCAGCCCCCAACTGGGTTCTATGCAGCTACCTTCCCATCCGTGGGTGCTAACTCTGAGGTTTCTCTAAATTCCCCTACCCACTGAGGTTATTTAGAGTAAGCAGACTGAGCATGGCATGCCTAGGGTCACAGAGGAATAAAAAATATGAGGAAACAGGTGTGAAGATGAGGAGGAAGAGCTAAAGGAGAGATGGGAAGGAGGTAAGTGCTAAGTAAGCGAACCTCTACCGTGTGCAGGGGGCTAGAGACTCGTGGAATAGAGACTCTTGGCCCCAAGTCACAAATGAGAAAACTGAGGCTCGTAGAAGCTCAGCCAACAGCAGCTTGTTCAACATGACACAGCTACCGCAGTCATCTGAGTCTGCTTGGAAAAGAAGTCATCTGTGCTTGGAAAGCAAAATATCCAGGGCTTTTCAGGGCAAGTGGCACACTTTGTCTCACGTGAGTCAGAGAAGTGGGGACATGGGGATGTATTCTCAATTTAGGACAGAGGAGACGAGCAGCTGGAGGGGACCCTCTCTGATTTTACAATGTCCCCAAGCATGCTGGCTTCCCCTTCAAGGATGGGAGGTCCTTGTAAGCCTCTCTTATCATGCTCAAGAAGAATCCTTCCATTTTTATTTCGCCAAGAGAGGTTTTTCTACGAAAGGGATGCTGAATGTTATCAAATGCCTTTTTATCATCCCCAGGTTTTCCCTTTTGGCCTATTAATATGATGAATTATATTAATAGAGTTCCTAAAATAGAACTGTCCTTGCTTTCTAATAATGTAGTCTACCTGGTCATTGTGGAATATTCATTTAACATATTGCTAGATTCAGTTTGCTAATATTTTATTTAAGATGTTTGCATCTATATTTGTAAATGAGATTACCCTGCAGCCTTCTTTGCGCTGCTCTCTTTGGTCAGGTTGACTTAGCTTTGTAAATGAGTTGGAAGGGCTTCTGGTTCTGGAAAGGCTGTGGACCAGATATCCCAAAAATCTTCTTGCCACCCATACCCAGAAATGCTCAATACCGTGGGACAAATGCTTCTGCTTGCGGAGAAAAGTTCCAGAAACAAGAAATAAAGTTGAGAACTGAAAACATGTTCAGTTCATTTCTGAAAAATTCCAGAAATAAAGAAAGAAAGTCATGGCCGGGGAGAGGGGAGAGAGCCAGGTGGTGCCCACGTGGGGACAGGAGACAAGGCTTTGGGTCTGAGTTAGGGCAGAAGCTGGACCTGATACTCCCAGAGGCTATGCTCTCAGTGAAGGATGAGCTTGAAAAAAAAAAATCTTCCCTCTGGTACAGGCAGGGAAGAGAGGGAAGAAAGAGAATGGGAGAAATAGCACTGCAGGAGAGAATGGCTGAGAATTATACAGAATCGATTTTAAATATTCAAAACTCACCGACAAGCACATGAAAAGAAATTCAACATCATTGATCATCAGGGAAATGCACATCAAAACCACACTGTGATACCAAGGCACACTCATTAGGATGGCTACTAGCAAAAACAACACACACACACACACACACACACACACACACACACACACGGACACACACAGAAAACAACGAGCATCGGCAAGGACTTGAAGAAAATAGAACGCTGTGTCCTATCGATGGGAATGTGAACTAGTTAGTGCAGCCATTATAAAAAAAACAATACACAGTTCCTCAAAAAATTAAAAACCACATAATCCAGCAATCCCACTTCTGGATATATATACAATTGAAAACAGGATCTCAGAGATATTTGCACACCCATGCTCACTGCAGCATTCTTCACAATAGCCAAGAAGTGAAAGCAACCTAAAGGTTTGTGGACAGATGAAATGGATGAATAAAATGTGGTATAAACATACAATGGAATATTATTCAGCCATGAAAAGGAAGGAATTCTGACACATGACACAACGTGGGTAAACCTTGAGGACGTTATGCTAAGCCAGTCACTAACAGGCAAATACTGTATGATTCCACTTATATAAAGTACCTAAAGGAGCCGAATTCATGGAGACAGAAAGAAGAATGGTAGATTCCATGGTTGGGGGAGGGACTGGGGAGTTGTCTAATGGGTACCGAGTTTTAGTTTTGCAGGATGAAAAGAGTTCTGGAGATGGAAGCACAGCAGTGTGAATGTACTTAATGCCACTGAAATGCACGCTTGAAAGTGCTTGAGAGGGTAGCATTTATGTTATGCATGACATCACAATTTTAAAAAATAATTTAAAAATTTAAAAATATTTACACATTAGACTCAAGATGTCTAATGTATCCTGAAAAGGACAAATAAAGAGAATACCTGACACACCTGTAATGAAATTGTAAGACACCAAAGTAAAAGGAAAGAACTTCAAAAACAACCAGAGAGAAAAGAAAGATCATCGATAGAGGATGGAAATTAGACTGAAAGCAGACTTCTGGCAAAACAGAAGCCAAAGACAATGGAATCATATTTTTAAAGTAATAAAAAAAATGATAAACTTAGAATCCTGTACATAACCAACTATCCCTCAAGAATAAGGGAGAAATAAATGTTATTCTCAGACTGCTTCTGAAAGAACTACTGCAGGATGTATTTCAGGTAGAATGAAATTGAATCCAGAAGGAAAGGGTAAGTTGCAAGAGTAATGGTGCACAAAAAATGTTTAAACTTGAGTAGACCTAAACAAGATTTGAGCTGTATAGATCAATACTAATGATGAATTTAAGAGGTATAAAAATAAGGAATAATATACTACCGTGTAAGTATAACATGCAATCCTAGAGGGTATATTAAGAGTTAGTTAAAATTTTATAATTTTGAAAGAAGAGAGTCATGATTATTGATGAACCTTAACGTTTGAGTCAAGTATTAATGTTAACAAGTTAAAGTAAGTTTCTAATGCATACTATTTTCCAATAAAAAGAATAAGGGCTCCTTGGAGAAACTGCTGATTCTAGAATTCAGAAAGGAAATATATCAGATGAACCTGGAGTATTTTGTAGCTCCAGAAAATAAGGAAGTGTATGCATACACACACACACACACACACACACACACACACACACACACACACGTAAGCACGCACGTACACACACTGATAGCAATATTTTAAAGGCAGACAGGAACCAACTGAATAAAATCCCAATGGCCATAGTTGAAGATTATACCCAAAATAGAAAATAAATATCTAGGAGTCTATATTTATATAAATAAATTACTTAAGTAATAAATACATGGGAGAGTAGACAAGTCTTTTATACAGTAGAATTCCAAATAATTTATAAGGATACTCTGTTTTCAGAAATTGCGGGGGAGGGTAATCCCCATTCCTTAAATGTGGCTGCACAGAGTGAATTCCTTCACACAGTGAATCTCCTCCGAAGAGTACACAGGGTATGGAAACAGAAGAAAACTGGCAAACATGACCTCAGCCACCGGGCAATCAAGGTTAATATCAACCGGGATAAGTCACGTTGATACCTTTGACACTTTAACTCTCCACAATCTATAACCCTAGTCCAATCATGAAAAAAACATCAGACAAATCCCAGTTGAAGGATATTCTATAAAATAACTGACCAGTGTTCCTCAAAATTGTCATTCAAAACAAAGAAAGTCTGAGAAACTCTCACAGCTAAGAGGAGCCCAAGGATACAACTTGGATGGGATCCCAGGATAGAAGAAGAACATCAGGTAGAATCTAAGGAAATATGAATAAGTGTTCACTTATAATTATAAAAAAACATGATAACATAAAATGTTGATAACAGGGAGAACTGAGGGTAGAGTATATAGAACCTCTTCTTTTTTTTTTTTTTTACAATTTTTCTATAAATCTAAAACTTGAAAATTTAAAGTTTTTTAAAAATTAAAGGTAACCACTATAAGACTAGAAATAGAATAGAGGGGGAATAAAAAGAATATAAAGTCAAACAGTCCAAAAGGAGATAGAAAAGTAAACAAATAAGAAGTATGAGAACAATAAAAGTATAAAATAATATAATAGCATTAAATAGAGACCTAAAATAAATATAAATGGACTAATCTCTATCCAGTTAAAAAATCAAATTTTCAGATTAAGTTTTATGAATCAAAAGCAAGTTATCTATGGACAAGAACAATAGAAAGTAATGGAATAAAAAATTATACCAAGCAAATAGTAACCAATTAAAAGTTGAGGTGGCTATATTAATGTTAGGGTGAAAAAAAACAGACTCTAAGGCAAAAACCATCAACAGTATATAATGATAAAAGGAACACCTCACCTGTAACATATAATAATTACGTTATATTATTATGTATGCACTAGTACCATAGTTTCACAAAATATATCAAGCAAAAGTGTAATTGATTATTTTTACAATTGACGAATCCGTTATCATAGTAAAAAATTTTAAACAGACTCAATCGGTACTTTATAGATGAAGAAGATAAAAAATTTTGTAAGGAGATAGAACATTTGAACAAGACAATGACCGTATTTGATATAATGAACATAGAACCCCATAACAAACAATTATAGAAAACCTATTCTTTTCAAGTACATAAGAAATATCTGCAAAAATGACCAATAGCAGACACTGAAGCAGATCTCAACAAATTCTAAAGAGTTGTTAGCAGACAAATCATATCTTCTGACCACAAGCAATAAATTAGAATAAAAAGATAAGGAGTGATACTCCATGTTACAGCACAGTTGTAAATAATTTATGATTGAAGAAAATAACTATGGATTATTCGAATAGTACATAGCAAAACTAGTGGGAGCAGCTTATCCTTGGGGGACAAGGCTTTGATTTATATTGAAGAAAAGAAAAGGAGAAATAGCAAGTTAAACATCCAACTTAAGAAATTAGAAAAAGAATAATAACCTAAAGGAACATGAAGAAAATAATAAAGGTAAGAGCAGAGAATAATTAAATTTAAAACCAACAATAAAAAATTAACAAAACAAAAGCCAGTTAAGAAAAAGAGAAGGCACAAATAAATGATATTAGGAATTCACAAAGAAAATAAATACAGAGAAACCTGATTTTTTAAATCACACAAAAAAATAAAATCACAAGAGAATGTTCTGAATAACTTTATGCCAATAAAATTGAAAACCCAGTCCAAAATGGCCAATTTCCTAGAAAATGTAACACACCAAATCTGTCCCAAGAAGAATTAGAAACTCTAAAGAGACGTATAATCATTAAAGATTGAATCATTAATGTAAAAATCTAACCCCTCCTCCACCCAAAAACACCCCAACAGGACCACATCGTAACAGTCAACTTTCGAAGAAGAGATCATCACATATTAGGGCTTACCAGAGAAATAGAACCAATAGGAGAGATACATATATCTCTAATATATATGTCATAGATATAAAATGAATAAATAAAGAGATTTATAAGAAATTGACTCATGAGATTATGAAGCCTGACACAATCTAGGCGCTGTAGTCTGCCTGGGGATTCAGGGGAGCAGAGAGCACAATTCCAGTCTGAGTGCTGACAGGCTTGAGACTGGGAAAAGCCAAAGTTTCAGTTTGAGACCAAAGGCAAAAAACAAAAACAAAAACAAAAACAAAAAACAATGTCCCAGCTCAAGACAGTCAGGCAAGAATTCCCTCTTACTTAGGGGAAGGTCAGACTTTTTCTTCTATTTGGGCCTTCAACTGATTGGACGAGGCCCACCCATATTGGGGAGGACAATCTGCTTTATTCAGTCCACCAATTCAAATATTAATCTCATCCAGAATACCCCCAGAGACACACCCAGAATAATGTTTGACCAAATACCTGGGCACCCCATGGCCCACGTATACACCATCACACCAGTCTTAAGTAAACTACATGAAACTATGTGAAAGAATATAAGGTACTTTTTTCCAACTCTTTCTAGGAGGCTAGTAAAACGCAATTCAAAACAAGAGATGACAGTAGGATAAAGAAAAACAGGACTTTATCTCATGAACATGGAGGCAAAATTTCTGAGTGAAATATTCATAGACAAAATCCAGTGTCGTATAAAAATGGCAAAGGTGGATTTAAACTCATAAAGTCTGTTATTCATCATATTAAGAAATTAACAGAAGAAAACCATAAAGTTATTTCAATAGGTCTATAAAGAAGCATTTGATAAAGTTCAATTCATGAAGGTTTTGTTTGCTATTTCTGGGTTTTGTTGTCTGAGGGGTATAAGAAAGGTGAGATATTAAGACATAAACATGGGAACATCAGTGCTCTGCCAGTAAGCCTTGTTTGTGAAGCTGGGGTGCCATCTCCCACTTCTGTCTGGCCTGGCTGGCCATGCCAGGACCCAGCTGACTTTGTACCTCATTCTCCCCAGCCAGCCTCCAAGGAAAGCTACAAATTGGCACTTTGGAGCTGTGTGAGGTGCTTACAGACCCAGCCCATCTCACCTTCAGGCTCTACCTCCCTGTACTCAGGTGGGTTATGGAGTTCTGATGGGGTCCCTTATACTTCAGGAGGCCACCTACCCTCACAGTTACAATGTGGGATCAGCAGTTAGATGGGCCTGGCTTCTAGTGCCAGCTCAGCCACTTATTAGCTGTGTAACCATGAGCATAGGACAGATGCTTTGTGCCTCCACCTCCCCTTGTGCAAAACAGGGTCAACACCTCATCCCCACGCGGTGATGAGGGCTCACTATGAGATGCATGGGACTTTCTTGGGCCACGTGTGGCACAGCAGATGCGCGATCACTTTAAGTTCTAATGACTCGGGGTGATGCCTCCTTCTCACACAGTGCACCCCACCCATGGCCAGCCCCTTCCCCAGGCAGGTCCTCCAGTATTGCAAGAAATTCTTCTCAGTTCTAATGCATCAGTGTCACTCTCCCCTGCATTCCTGTTGGTATGTACCCGCTGTGCTCCCTTCTTTTTTATATCCCCGAGGTAGTTTCAGAGGGAAAGGAAGCAGAGGAAGCAGTTATACAGAAAGACTCAGTTCACCATCTTGTTCCACCAGCATGAATGTCCACGTCCTTTTCAGCTTGCTTGGGCCAATCTTCCCATCTACCCCAATACTGTGGGCTCCCCAGGCTTGAGACCACACAGTTTAGGTGAGAATCCCCCTCTTGCAACCATGACCCTACAGTACCTCACCAGCTGGGCCATCCCCACCCTCACCCCTCCCATCCCAGCCAAGCCGGGGGACTCAGGAGGAGTCAGAGTCAGTCATTAAGATTTTGCTTCACACACCAGGAAGATGTTTTGGAGAGAGACTGAGCAAAGAGGTGATATGCATAGATTTATCCATCACCTTCTTTGGGAGGGCAGCACTGGGAAAGAGTTTGAAGGCAAGAGACTTGTGGACAGAGAAATTAAACCCAGAGAAAGTCACCAAGAAGAAAAACCACCACCACCACGACAAACCATCCTCCAGTATTTGCTGAGAGTATACCATGCTAACCCAGATGAATGGAGTTCTCACAATCCTGTGAGAAAAGATTTTTATCATTCCCATTTTACAGATGAAGGACCTAAGACTCAGAGGGGAGCAGTGCCTTGTCTGGGGGCACACAGCCGGCCAGTGGCTGACCTGGGGTGCTCTCTCCCATGCCTGTTGGATTCCCAAATCCATGCGTGTAACCACTACTTAGACTGACTCCCATTCTAATCACAGAACATTGGCCAAATCTGTTTCTCATCTTTGCCCCAGTTATCCGTGGGGCACCGAGAGGCCCAGACACCCAGGGGTGCATGAGTGCCTGTGGCCCTCCAGCCACTGCCCACACCTCCAGCTCCATCCTTGCCTCTCTTTCTCCAAAGCCAGAGCTGGAATTCAGGGAGTGGTCCACCCTGAGACAACACGCACCCTCTTCTGGAGACTTGTGCTCCAGCCACAGCGGAAGGGGTGACATTTCTTGGAGCTGGAGTATACACCAGGGGAATGTGTGTGTGTGTGTGTGGGAGGGGTGGTGCTTCCAATAACATTCAGCTTGGCTTTTAATTACTGGGAAGCGACTGTTGATTTACACAGCAATATTTATCCAGCAAATTGCTAATTAATGCACTGAAAAATGCCAATTGGTATCAAATATTTGCTTTTATTTGCAGTACCAAAAATATTTTTATTTTTGGTGAGAAGCAGAATCGATGAGAAGGTACTGAAGTGTTTAAACAGGGTATGTAAAGTTTAAGCTGAATATTAAACAGAGAGTAAGGCTGGGCTTCGCTGCTCGCTCAGGGCCCTGGGGTGTTCTGTAGACTGGGGGATGCTCAGAGGTAACCCAGAGGGCAGTGCACCCCAAATCTCGTAGAATGTGCACCGCTTGCAATGCAAAGGGCACGGGCTGGCCACATCAGAGTGACCAGGATCATGGAAATGGCACAGGGGAACCGGCCACCTTGAGAGAGAGGGACAGAACTTTCCAGGCAGCATGAACAGAAAGTGCAAAGGCCCTGACACAGGAAGGGATTTGGGAGCATGGGAACCCCATGCACGGAGCAGGTAAGAGGGGATACTGCAGGGAGGATGTGCCCCACCCTTCTCCTCGCTCCCACCCCCAAGAGTTGAGTTTTAGTCTCAGCTCAGTGGGGAACCATCATCTCACTTTGGAAAAGCTCCCTCTGGCGGCGGAGTGGAAAACGGGGCGCGGGGCCAAGAGTCGACAGCAGCAAAACCAGAGCAGGTGTGTGACTCCTTGAGCAGCGGAGCCCAGGTGAGAGAGCGCCAGGCAGACCAGGGTGGGGGCGTGGAGATGGAGAGAGGGAGCATTCAGGCTGTGCTTGCGGGGGGGGGGGGGGGGGGGGGGGGGCGCACTCTTGCTATTGGATAGGCCGTTGGGTGTTTGGTGCCAGGAAAAGTGCCACTGCATCTTTGTCCGCAACACGACAGCTACCGTGTTGAGAATTTACACAGGACATTTACTTCACGAACAGGTCTGTCTCAAAATAAACAACGACGCCATGAAGAGGGTACTATTATGACTTGAGTGACTTACCTGGCCTGCGATCCACTGAAAAGGCTGAACGGTGAGCGGGAGGTGGCCACTATTCACTCATTCAATCAAGAGCGCTTAGTAGGTGATCACCCGAAGCCAGGCCCAGCACGCAGTGGAAGGTGGAGCGCGCTGAACAGCTTCTGCGCAAACTCGGCTGTGCTGGCCCCGCCTCCAGCAGGGGCGCCCTCGTCCTCCCACCCTTCAGTGAAAAGTAAGGGGTAACACCTGAACACCTAACGAGGGCCCTCCACCGTCATCCCACCACTGTGAGGAGGGCATCATTATCCCATTTTACAGATGGGCAAATGGATCTTTCTGCACTGACCTTCAGTCCAATCTACTCACTCGTCAACTAGAGTAGTCTTTCTGATGACCTCCTTCTCCTATCTGGCAGGATCTGGCCACTGCCACCGCCTCCCTGCCCTATCTCCCGCCACTCTCCCTTCTCCCAGTGCCCAGAGGCTGTCAATCACCCACTCCAGGATCTGGCTTAGAACTTTCTTTTTCCCGCCATCCCATCCTGCCAAACTGCTACTTCTCACCAGCTCTCACCCTATCTCCAAGTCTCAGCTCAAAGTGTCCCTCTCCAGGGGGTCTGCCTGGTGGTGGACATCAGCTTGGCCTAGCTCTTCTTTGTGACACTTGTTGGTAATTACCCCGGCCACTCTGTACTGAGCTATGACATTTGTAATCCCTGGGAGGGTTGGGTAGGTACATGCCTACCACCCTTCTTTCTCCTTTAACTACAAAGGAACTTTTGGAGGGGGAAGGGTTTTGCCCACCCACACACCTGCACTGTAGCTTCCTTTTCTTCTTCTGTTAATTAAATGTCCCCCCAGACCCTGGGCCAGTTATAGTCTCCATAAAACCAGGTCTTTGGGCCACAGGGGAAGAATATGAGCATTTTGGAGTTCTGAGCTTTGGCCTGGTAGGTGCCCAGTGTCCGGTAAGACCTGGATGCTGAAGTTCATTAAATGCCACATAACAGGGAGCCTCCCAAAATAAGAGGTGGAAGTGAGAGGTCACAAGTTCTCCTGCTGATAGGCCCTCTTTACCTCTTCCTTTGTCAGAAGGAAGTGAAAAGTCACTGTGATTTTTGGAGGGTGTAAGATTGTAAAACAAGCCTCTCTCCATTACTGCATGCCTTTGGACCAGTAGAATGGATGAGATATGGTACAGTCACACGATGGAATAGTATACTGCCATGAAAAATGAACTATCAATACACACTGCCATATGGATCAAACTCACAAACATAATGCAACTCCATAGAAGCCAGACACAAAAGAGTACAGCCTGTATAATTCCATTCAAGAATAGGTAAGATGAACATAATTGTGCAGAAACCAGGAAAGGGGTGGGGGACTGGTCAGAGGGGAACTTCTGGGTGTGCTAGAGGTGTTCTGCATCTTTATGGGTGGTGACATAGGTGTTAATAAAGCTATGCACTTAAGATTGTGCACTTTTCTAGAAGTTTTACCTTATATAAATTTTTTTTTTAAATTTAGGGTGAGTTGACAAAGCACTTGACTCCAGACTGAGGCAAACCTAATTGAAATAAAGCAGGAATTTAGAGAACTTAAAGAATTAGTGAAAACTTTCACCATTGGCGTCTCATAAGAGAACATACCTAGATTATATTGTCTTAAGTGGTTTTCTAATCCTTTATACTGAAAACTGAGGAGTCACAGTAGATAAAGGGATTGTTTGTTAATACATATTTAAGATTTTATAATATTTAATCATCTAAAAACAAATCACGGTGGTCTTATTCTTGATTTCTATTTACTGAAAAATATTATTAAAACAAAAAGGAAAAATATCTCCCTGCAGTGTTCTCACCCTCATGGTTCTTGCTCCATGTAAATATTTTACTCGGCCATCATTTCTATATAATTTTTATTGTGTGTGTATATTTTATAGTTTGTATAATTTGGTATGTTGTCTCTTTAAAATTAGTATTCCAAAGATCTACTAAATATCGAATCTGTTCTCTGCTAGATTTTTCAGTGTTTGGTCCTTTTCCGAACTGAATTTTTTATACAGCTAGAGTTGTTTTGATATGAAGTACAAGGTGTATCTAAATTACAATTTATTTTTTCAAGTTGCTGATCAGTTTTTTTCAACAGCATTTACTAAATAATTCATCACCCACTCATTGTTTTAGGGTGGCTGCTTTGTCCCATTTAATTTTTACATGCGATCTCATCTATTTCTAGGCATTCTGTTCTAATTCATTAAAATCTATTTCGTTTCTTCCATCAATATTCTCACTGTTCTAATTATTGCTACTTTATATGTTTTAATATTCAGTAAGGCTATCTATCAGTGCTCTCCTTTTTGCAGAATATTCCTTGATATTCTGACCAGTGTTTTTTCCCCCAGATAAATTTTAGAGCCATTTTATCAAGCTCCTTTTGCAGGATTGTGTGTTATTGCATTAAATTTACAAATTAGCATGGAGGTGATTTGACATTTTTACAATATTCAGTCTTCCCACTGCAGAACCGTAGTCTGCCTCTCCATTTATTCTGGTCTTCTTTTATTTTACCAATAAAATTTTGTAGTTGTCTTTATATAGGTCACACGCATTTCTCATTAAGTTTATTCCTAAGTATTTTTCCATTGCTTCTGGGAATGGCGTCTCTTTTCACATTACGGCTTCTGGCGGCCCGCGGCTAGAACACAGGAGAACGCTGACCGGGGTAAAATAGGTCTCCTCCCCGGCCACTTTACTAAATGATTATTTGTCTGTACACATTTGCGTTGCTTCCTCTGGATGTTCGGTCCCAAACCACATCGACAGTGAATACTGTTTGTCGTGTTGGCATCAGATGGGGCTCCGAGCCTGGCATACAACAGGCCTGGGGAGCCGGTCATGGCCTGCGAAGCGAGCCTCAGCCTCACCCCAGCTGGGACTAGAACTTGCTCTGAGCCACCAGCCCTCGTCCAAGGCCCGGACACTCTCTATCTAGCAGTGCCTGGCCACTGGCTGAGGTCTCCCCTCAACCCTCATGGACTCCCCAGGGATCCAAGGTGCTGCCCCCTTATTAATCAAGGCCACAGTTGGCAAGGATGCAGGATACATCCAGCCCTTTGGCCAAGCCTTTTACATAATATTTTTTTTAAGCCCGGAAGGATATATGCGATCAACCAGAGAGGTTAGTTAGGGACTTCTTTAGATCCCATGGCAGACCCAGGATCCAAACACGTGTTCCTTCTCCCGTGCCATGTTGCTTTTGTTTGCAGGGCTCCAGGTCCTGCCCAGAGACTATTGCCCCCCACCTCTCAGAGTATCTAGAGTAGCTGCCAGCCTAGACTCCCCAGAGTTCCCCATGCCATCCTGGGATTTTACTGTGAATCCGAGGAGCCCAGCCAACTCTATGACCTCAACCTGGTCACACCTGCTCCAGAAGTAGGCCCAGTACACCTTGCACCCAAGTCTTATGTGTTGGGAGAGTTTGGTGGCCACACAGCGATGTTCCCTATTAAAGAGTATGATCACTACAGGAACCCAGGTCTCAGTCTCCTCTGAGCAAATGACCTACCTGAACATTGATCATATCGAAGGGCAATGTTAGTTTTAGTATGAGTAACAACTACAGTGGCTAACATTTATTCACCACAGGCCAGACGCTGTGTTTAATGCATTATGTGCACGATCTCATTTATCTTCACCACAACCCTGAGAGGTAAAAACTACAGTATCCACTTCACAGGTGAGAAAACTGAGGCTTGTCTACAGCCATGCCACCCTGAACAAGCCCGATCCTGTCTGATCTTGGAAGCTAAGTGGGGTCAGGCCTGGTTAGTATTTGGATGGGAGACCACCTTGGAAGACCGGGTTCTGTATGTGTAAAAGAAGGGAAGGAAGGAGGGAAGAAAGGAAGGAAGGAAGGAAGGAAGGAAGGAAGGAAGGAAGGAAGGAAGGAAGGAAGGAAGGAAGGAAGGAAG
>PVKZ01005254.1:0-57204 GCA_004027375.1 Macroglossus sobrinus
AGCTTACACTCGTCCGCCCACACTCTGCACCCCTTGCAGGACTGGAGTCTGTGACTTGGCAGTGAAATTGACCCTGATCCACAGGGAGAGTGTGAGCTGGGAGGCACCTTCTCAAAACCGTCATGCCGCCACCTTTCAGTCTGAGTAAACCAGATCCGGCTTAATCCGGCCCTCCGTCACTGCCCATGTCCCTTCCTCTTTCTCTCCTCGCTCACTCGACTGTAGTGACATTGGTCTCCTTGCTGTTTCATGAACACACAGGTCACCATCAGGCCTGGGGCTTTTCATCTGGCTTCATCAGAAGGATGGGGTAAGAAGACCAGAATAGGGACCTCGCATGCGAGATGGAAAGTGGGAGAAATTCTAGATAAATGGCCCTAATGTGTGTAGAGCCGAGTACTGAGCTGCCTGTGCTTTTAACTAGAATTCCAAGCACAGGCCTCCTGGCCAAGAGTTTCTCATCAAGTTTTTACACTTATGTGTTGATTGGTGACCAATAAGAAATTATTTAACGGACTGAGAGAGAAGGTTGAGACTTCCTGGAGAAATGACAAGTTTCCATCCTTGACACCGATGGCTGTTAACAGCAAACATGTCCCAGCTGTTGTGCAATGCTAAGCCTTGTACGTATACTTTATGCCATTTAATCCTCATCAAGGTGCTCTTATTATCCTCATTTCACACATGAACAGACAGAGGCTCAGAGGTGAAGTTATCTCACCAGGTCACTCCCCTTGTAAGCAACCAGCTGTAACCACAGCTCTTTCTGAGTCCACAATCTGTAGTGTTTTCTCGACAATTTATTCCCTTTACGAGACAGCGATCCTGACTACTGCCATTCATTCATTTATCCATTCCTTCAATAATTATTTACTGAGTGTGTCTTATGTCTCAGGCCCTGGCCTGATTTTGCTGGTTCAGTGGTGATCAGATAGGTGGGATCTTTGCCTTCATGGGGCAGCACCACGAACCAAAGGCGTTCAGGGTGGGAAGGGAGCAAACGTAGCAAGTGCCGAGGCTGAACCTCTGCAAAGGGGGTCATAAAGCTTATCTTTCACCTGTGCGCTAGAATCTATATTGTGCACGGTGAACTAGAAAAGCTTGGTTAAAGCACCGACCCCTTAGCCTCATCGATGGTTAAATGGGTATGTTAATAACAGATTTCTTACCAAGTGGCAGTGATCGCCAACAAGAAAACGTGTCCAACCTCTTGGGAATCTGTAAAATCGTCAATAGGGAGGAAAGAATTTTTAAAAATTTCATCTTTTTAAAATTGAGATATAATCGTCATATAACATTATATTAAGTTCGAGTGCACAAAATGATGGTTCAATATTTGTATGTATCGCAAAATGATCACCACAGGACTTTTCTTTATATTAAAAAATTCAAATATAAGTAGAGAGAATAATAGTATAACAAACACTCAAATACCCATAAACCACCTTCGACAATGATCAACTTATGCCAATTGTGTTTCATTTCTAGCCATCCACCGCAACACCTGTATTTTAAGAAGCAAATCCCTGAGAACACATCTTTTTAACCATATATATATATATATGGAACAATACATATATACATATAGGGATTCTTTTTTTAAAAAAACCACAAATACCATTATCGCTCTAAAAAAAATTAAAAACAAATTTGACAACATAATAGAATTTGATTCAGTGGTCTTATTTTCCTAGGTATCCTAAACATTTTGAGATCAGTAGGTTTGAATTCGTATTTAGATAAATTTCATGTATTGGCATTTTAAATCTATAAGTGCCCATTTCAACTTCTTTTTGTTCTCATTTCCTTTTTTTTTTCCCCTGAAGAAATTGGATCTTATAAAGCGGTGGTTCTCAAACTTTAGTGAGCATCAGGACGCATCAGTATTGCCTGGAGAACCTGTTACAGAGAATGCCGTGTCCATTGCGTTTCTCACAAGCTCCAGGGTGCTACAGCTGCTTCTGGTCTGGGACACTTTCAGAGCCACTGCGGTAGGTACCCCACAGTCTAGATTGCTCTAACTGTATCCCTTGGTGACGTCAACACGTCATTCTTTAATTTTCCTGCTGAGGGAAGCTTATTTAATAGCCCACAGCGGAGCATAATGGTTCACACTCAGGGTTTGAAGTTCCAACTTAGAGACACTGAGGGAGACCCAGTGCGGCTCGGTTTAAATCTCGTTTTTGACACTTCTTTGCCATGTGACCTAGGATAAGTCATCTAATTGCTCTGTGAACCCAATATTGCAGCTTCGTTGTGAGGATGAGATGAGATTTCAAAAAAAAAAATGAAGCGCTTACTTAGCACTGTGCCTGCCTGGCACGTGGCAAATGCTACCTCAATTTGATTATCATTTTCTCCACCAGGAAATAATGGGGCGCCTTGCCATGAGTGTTGTAGGGTTCTGTTGTGTTTAACATTAATTAGCACAGCTAAGGAGTGCGACGAAAAGAGCGGTACCTGGAGAGACCGCAGGTAACTCGCGTCCACTTCCGGGGGGGCCCCTTTAAGGAGGGCGGGGCCACGTGACCCAGAGGGTCACATGGCTGCGGGACAACATGGCTGCGCCCGCGCTAGGACCGGCCGCTGGAGCCCGCGCCGGGCTGGGGCTGGCGCCCTGGCTGCCGCTGCTCTTGCTGCTGGGCGGCGCGGCGGGGGACGAGGAGGCCGGGGCCGGCGCGGGCGCGGGCGTGGCGTCCCTCGCGGGCTCCTGCGGCTGCGGCTCTCCCCAGCGGCCCGGGGCGCCTGGCAGCTCGGCGGCCGCTCACCGGTACTCGCGTGAGGCGAACGCCCCGGGCCCGGGCCCGGGCTCCGGCGAGCGGCCTTACGCGCCCGGCAAGGTGCGCCCCCCGTTCCCAAAAGGCGATGTGGGGGGGCCGTCGGGGTCCTGGGCAGGGCTGGGATGGGCGAGGCAAGGGGCTGGCAGGAAGGCGAGAACAGGTTACAGCCGCGTTGCATCCTGCGCACCTGCCGACCCGATTTGATGAGTCACTCCTTCCTCCGCACTCCCCGCAGGGCTAGTTTCTTGGGGGGCTCAGCTTAACTTAGAGTGATCGAGAGTTCGGTTTGAGAACAGTCGTCCCTCGTTTTCTTACCTTCAGCTCCTATTCCCTCCTCCCGCCCCCCTGCCTTCCTTATTGATGCGCTTCTCGGAATTCTAGGTCAGAGAGATGCGGGTTGAAGTCCCGGGTTCCCCTCTTATGACTGTGAAGGAGTCAGGACACTGGGTCTCGGGCTCTGATATCACTCTGTACCTATCCGCAGTCTCTTCCTGGACACCGTGCTTCTTGAGGGCAAGGCCTTGTCCTATCTATTACCCTGTTGTCCCGAGCACTTTGGCACGAGGGAAGGACGCAGGGAACACTAGTAGCTTTATCGCTCTTCTTCATCTTTGGCTGGCACTGTGCTTGGACGTGGTAGGTGCTCTGGTATATAAACTAGGTTAACAAATATTCTCGCTGCTTTTTGTCTGCCAGGCACTCGCACGTTGGTGTGGAAGCAATTTGCTCGACTAGAACCCAGGTCTTCTGACCCCTGGAGAAGTCCTCCTTCTGGTAGACATAGCATTGCCCCCTTTCCCTCGTCTCCACCCCACTTCTGTCCCCTTCAGCATTCCCATTAGCTGCCACAACAGCACAGGCTTACTCTGCGGTGACCGTTACTAAAGACGCTGGTCAGTTAGGGTCTCTCTCCTACCGAGCTGTGAGCTCTGTGGTGGCCGGGACCCTATTTTTATGTCTCGGGTAATGTGTTAGGAGGTTGGGAGCTGGCCTTCTTATTGTTTCTTCATCTTGTATAATTATTGGCTTTTTGCATTTTTTTCTCAGAGGATGACCTGCATTTTTAGTGTTGTCCTTTTGTGAGGTGGGGAGCCTAGCCATACCGATTTTAATTCCTTTTTAACTTGAATAGTCATTGATCATCAGGTTCTCCCCCGCTAAACGGGAAGCTCTATATCTGTTTATTCGCTTCGTAGCCGACAGTGCAGCTGTCTTATTTCATGTACACATCGGTCTGTCTAGAACTTTCTGGCCAGTACTGAACATTCCTCATGTAAGTGTGCCAGCTTCCAGCTGGTTCCAGAATGGGATGTGGGTGGCATTATCTCCTGAATCACATTTATAAAATATCCTTTTCTTTCATCCTTTTACAGTGATTGTGTGTCCAGATAGGGCATGGCGTGGGCCATCTTTGGTTGGTTCTTGCATTCCCTATAGTGATCGGAGGCCAAGCTGTTACAAATAAACTAGTGGTTGCTGAGAACACAGCCTTTTAACGCAGTGATTAAACCTGAGGGAGACTTGTTATTAAGACAGAAGACGTCGTAGGAGGCAGTTCTTTATTTCTCTCCTTTCCTTGGTTTCAGTATTCATTCGCTAATTCATGTGCAGATGATTTTGGTCTAAATCTAACACTTAGCTATTTATTCTAAAGTTGGGAAATGCAGTATTATGGGAGAGGTACACGGTCATAGTTTTCTGTTTATTTTGTTTAATTCAACAAACGTTTACTTGACACACATATAAGACTCTGTCTTATGCTCTGGGCATGAAGAAAAGGAAAAGACTTATGCCCTGCCCTCAGGCGTTTACCCTTGGTTAGGTTTCTGTTGTCTGTCTGTCTGTCTGTCTCTCTCTCTCTCTCTCACACACACACACACACATCACACGTAAGCATCATTTCTCTGTAGTGATGATACTATAGGAGTATGTACATATCAATTAGAGAAGAAGAAAGGAGTCATTTCTTTCTGGACAAGTCAGGAAGTGCCTCAAAGAAAAGGTCACATTTGAGCCAGGCCTGAATATGTCCTAACCTCCCAAAGAAACCCTGTCCTCATCAGCAGTCATTCTTTGTCACAGATGTGAGCGGGGCAGCCCCGGTCACTGCTCCCATGGAGTTCCGAGTTTACGTGGGTTGGCGGATAGGGACCACGTCATTGCTGGCAGTGTCTCAATAAAGAATTAAGGACAGGGACATCACAGGGGTAAGACGTGGTCCCTTGGTGGACTTCTTAGATTCTCCATTTCAGTGATTTAAGCCTTTTTCATGATCGCTGGAGGCCTGCATTCCTTCAGTGGGCTTTCAAAGATATTACACAGGGCATTTTTATATTCGCTTTTAGAAATAGTTCAGCAGGAACAAGAGTGCATTCAAGACGCAGGGGGAGGTAGGGTGTTCCCCCGTCTCCGCCCTCCCGCCCTCCCGCCCTTCCCCGCGTGGTGGCGCTCGCTCCAGACCCGTGTCCAGGGCACGCGGAGATTCGTGTCATGGAGAGTTTGGGCTAAAGAAACTGCTTTTCCAAAGAATCGGTGCTGTCTTTTGTGACTGGTGTTTCACTTTCTTTGGAGGCTGGAGTGTCGGGACTGATTGGACAGCGCGGTCTGGGGTTCGCTGCGTCCTGGCCGCTCCGCACCCCGCGCAGGTCCGCTCGTGACTCCCGGTGTCACCGTTTCCCTGCAGATGGTCCCCATCCCCGCCGGCGTGTTCACCATGGGCACGGATGACCCGCAGATACAGCCGGATGGGGAGGCGCCCGCCCGGAGAGTCGCCATCGACGCCTTCTACATGGACGCCTACGAAGTCAGCAACGCGGAGTTCGAGAAGTTCGTGAACTCCACCGGCTACTTGACCGAGGTACCGGGGCCTGGGCGCGGGGGATGGTGGCGCTGCCCTCTGTGCGCGTGCGCAGCACCGCGCCGGCCGCTGGGCGTGTGTTTGTGGTCTCAGTCCCATGCCTGACGGGCTGTGAGCTCCCCCGAGGCCACTCCTGGCGTCGTCCTGTGGTCACGGGGTCACCGAGCCAGGTTCTGACTGTGCGTTTGCTCTAAATGGCAGGAGGAGGAGAGAGCGGCTTTCTGGTCTGTGCGGAGTTCTGGAAGTGTCCAAAAAAACACTTGTTTGTAGGCTTCCCGCTTTTTCTCTCACTGCCCGTTTGTGGAGTTCATGTCCTTGAATTTTTTCCAAGACCCAAACATCCCTTTTTAAATTTTATTATTATTATTTATTATTATGTACGCCTACAGCACATGGTCTTCCTAGGTGGTCTCCCCGCCAAGTCCTAACCAGGCCCGACCCTGCTTAGTTTCTGAGATCAGACATCAGCTTGTTCAGGGTGACATGGCCGTAGATGATGGACCACGGCTCTACTGGGACTCGAACCCAGGACCTTCTGCGTGTAAAGCGGACATACTAACCGCTATATGATGGAGCCACATCCCCAAACATCCTTTTTTATCGAAAAAAATTAATCTAGAATGAATCCTGGAAGCAGAATAGTTTTCAAGTTTGCTCTTACCTTGTCACGTTTCTTGGGACTGTCCTGAAACGTACAGACTGGTCGTCTTTTTTGCACGTGTTTGCAGAAGGTGGAAGTCCCGTTCAGTCTGTCTTGTAAGTGTCGTCTCAGATCAAGTCCCCAGCAGTCTGCCGGACGCAGTAGGAGACCGCTAAGGACGCAGGCTGCATCAGAGGTCGCCGTGAAGGTCAGGTAGACTCAGCAGAACTTCAGGCGTCCAGGAACACACCTGGATGGGGAAAAATCACACCTGGATGTTTACTACCTACTAAGTGAAAGTTAGCATTTCCTTCAGTTATAAAGCAGACAGCCATCCATAGTCGTAGCAAGACCTAGATTTTGTCACCAGTAGAAACCACAGACATTTTTTGTCACGTTGTTGTGGCAGACGCCTTGCAATATTGTGTCCACTTCTCTTCAGAAAGCACGCTAACTGTGACACTGCTCCATCTTACTGAGTGTGTGAATAAAGAGCACACATATATTCTATATAATCACACCTGTTAGCATAGCACACATTTGTTTCATTAATATGTTGGTGTAACCCGTTTTCTTGGTAATCGTTGATTCTGTTTTATATCTTGAAACATTTCGTTCATCCTTTCTGCCTCACCGTACTGCCAGAGGGGTGCAGGGCACAAGCAGGGTTCCGAACCGCGGCTTTGGATGAGACGCTTCCTGTCGTCGTGGCACTTGACCGTGTTTTCCGTCCCTGCCAGCTCATGCCGCGTCGCACTCCCCTTGCTCCCCGTGTCCCGGCCCGGCCCGGCCCGTCTTGTTTCTGTCCCTTGAAGACGCCACACTCTCTCTTATCTTAGGGGCTCGTGTTTCCCCTGCTTGGAATTTCCTGCCCCCTTGCCTGTCCCCGTTTCGCCTGGCTGGCTCCTCATCCCTGAGCCCTCTCAGCTTACGTGTCCCCTCCTCAAAGAGGCTCCTCTGTGCATTCTGTCCCAAGGAGCCTTTCTTGATCATCTTTACCTTACAAGGTCAAGTGAGGCTGTAGATATTTGTCTCCTCTCCTCTTTTTGTCTGATTTGCTTTTCGTCTGTGCCTTCACGTGCACGAGGAGGTGGACCTCGCCCGTGTCGTACTGACTTTGGGTCTCCGTTGTTTAGCCCGAATCTGGGCGCATGGCACATGCCGTCGGATGAAGGAGTGGCTGAGGGCCTCAGGTGGGGGTGCCACGGGGAGGACGGGGGTGAAGCGGGGGGAGCAACTCGCGAGGGGCCTGAGCAACTCGCGAGACCTGAGATCAGGGCTCCGGTAGGCAGTCACTGCCACCCGGTGAGGACAGGGCTGGCCTGGAGGTCGCGATGCGAGTCATTGGACAGGCTGGCGGTTGCTAGAGCGATGAGCTTGAAAGAGGCCCAGCAGTGGGGCGTGTGCCTCAAGTGTCATCTCCTGGACCACTATGGCAGACTCACCCGTGCGCTGTCCCCACGAGCCAGTCCTTGGCCTCCTCACCCCAGACCCCTAGCATCAGTCCGGCTCTGGTGAGGGTGGGAAGGGCCGAGCCCGGGGCAGAGCCGGGGGAAGAGCCCACGTCTTTCCAGGGAGGAGCAGCAGGGTCAGGAATGGAGGGGGAACCAGGGGGCCGTGCCACGGAGGCCGTGGCACCACGGAGGGGGTCCGCGGCATGGGCCCCGGGCATCAGAGGGAGCCAGGCACATGAGGGCTCAAGCAGTGATGTCCAGTCAAAGTGATGGAAACGCAGTTCTCTCCGATGCCCGGCACGGGTGAGCTAGAATATCCGCGCACGGTGCCATTTCCCTCGCTCAGCTCGGTCCCAGGAGCAGGACGGAGGACGGTGGTTGGTTAGGGGATCTCGCATGCAGAGAGTACCCTCATTTTCTGAAGCCGTTTGTAAGGCTCGGGGAGCTGGGTTTCCATCGACAGGAAGCATCACCTTCTCGGAGGCTGATGGCTCCCAGGCTGCGTTCTCATTGGCTCAGTGAGCCTCGAATGAGAACGGTCTCTGCAAGTGACAGCCACCTGTTTGAACAGGACGCCAGATGCTCTTAAGTTGTTTCTCAGTCCTCTGGGAAGTCATAAGAGAAACTCAAGTTCATTTGGAGAAGAATCATTAACGATGTACAAAGAAACTGGCACACGTGAAACACGTGACTACCTTTTACTGGATTTTATTTCCGTTTTCCCTGCAGGCCGAGAAGTTCGGCGACTCCTTTGTCTTCGAAGGCGTGCTGAGCGAGCGGGTGAAGACCGGCGTCCAGCAGGCAGTAAGTGGCGGCCAGCCAGGCGCTCGTGTTCCGCTTGCCCTTCGAAAGCGCTCGGGTGTAAACTGCGCCCTCCCACCCCCCGGCACCCCCCCCCCCATTTGCCGCGGGGCCAAGCTGCTGTCCTGTGCCCCCAGTAACACACTGAGCTGCTACGTGGGGCTCAGCGGGGCTCTGGATGTTTCTGAGTCTCATCTGCTCATCGCCATGTAGAGTGGAGGGTGAAGGGCGAGCATTTTTCACGCCTTCATGTCATCCGTGCTGGTGCGGGGCGACAGCGTGCCGTGTCGTCGTCCGTGAGTTCACGTGGTTGGTGCAGTTCACGACGGGGCCCTGTGCCCTGCGGGGGCGTGGGACATTGGGGCGGGGTAGCTGGCCTGACACGAGGGGGTGTGCCACTGTCCCAGCACGTCCCGGGAGGGTGCTGGGGGTGTCGCCCCCAGAGGTTGCTGGGGTTGTCCTCCCGGGGAGTCACGGACACGGTGGACCACGTCTCCTCTGGGAGTGTGTGCATGCGGACCTGCGGGTCCTGTTCCAGCCCCGTGGCAGGTTCGTGGGTGTGCGAGAATTTACACACACTTCTCACGAGAAGACAAGGACAAGGCAGGCGTGGGCGAGTGGCAAGTGGAGGGTCCCACGGCAGAGGGGCAGAAAGGGCGGACGGGCGGAGGCGGCGAGAGGTGCCGAGCTGTGTGAGTCCCTCGGGAGTTGGCCTGCTGCGGGCGCGGGGGACGGGAGCCCGGGCCTGGCCACCTCGGTTCGCCCTGCGACACCTGGACTTGGTCCTTCCGTGCTGGAGTCCCCTGGGGTGAGCAGCAGGGCCACAGAAGCCACACTGCCCTGCCTCGCGGGTCCTCTCTCTCCACACGAACGTGCAGAACGTGGGGGCAGAAACGGGGCGAAACCAGACCCGCCCCTCACTGGTGGGAGTGGGGGGCCGCTGCTCTGTGTGCGTTTTAGGGAAATGTTTTGACAACACGACTGAGCCCCAACTGGATGTCACAGTTTCCTCCGCTCGTTGCAAGTTCCTGTTACAAGTCTGCTGTGTAATCTGATATTCTTGTTGTTTTAAGGGTTTTGAGGTCAAATTGGCCTGGTGCTGATGAGTCCGCATCCCAGGATGTGGTCCCTGGTTTCTGGACTCGGAGTGCAGATGGGGGCGGGCCTCCCCGGTGGTCTTGTGTTTGCGCTTTCTCATCGGGGGCCTCTTGAGGGCCTCCGGGCACCTTGGGCAGGGAGGAGAGGCGGGCGTCACCATCACCGCTGGCCCAGCAGGTGTGCTGTGGGCGCCCGGCGGAGTGTGCGTGCCCGTCTCCGGGGCGAGAGCCAGCAGCGCTCACGGCAGTGCTGGCCACCTGCTCCCACGCTCGCGATGGGAAAGCAGACCTTTTAAGCGTGTTTCGAAAGGGACGGGTGAGTAGGCTGGATCTGTTAATGGCCTGAGGGAGCTATGATTTTATTTTTCAGTCACCCCCATCCCCTCTGGGGTGACATGCCTCTGGCACCAGACCTGTTTTTAACCCAGTGCTCCAGGAGTGGAGGGTGCGGGAAGGTCCACGAGATGCGTTAAGTGGGACGGGAGACGTGTTCAGAGGGTGGCGCGAGGCAGCCTGAGTCGCACAGGCCCGGGTTAAGTCAAAACGAAAGTCCCCGTGGGTGCCCGCCTGTCACAAACACGTGTGCGTCTCCTTTTCGGGAAAGAAAAGAGGCCTCAGAACCTTCCCCAGGCCCTGGTAGCTAGCTAGAATTTAATAATATCGTTTACTTCCATGTAATTATTTTAAATGTAATTCATGTGCAATGTTTTACTTTCATGGAATTTAAGTTTCCCATAATTAAAAAAATAAATATTGCAATTATTTTTCATGTATCATAAGATTACACTAGTAATGATTTTTTAAAAAAATCCTTTTTATTATAAAATCAAACACAAATCCAGGAAGTCCCACCACGCGATGCGTAGCCTGCTGAGTTCTCAGGCAGACACGCCTGCAACCATCACTGAGTCAGGAGTGAGCTCCGCCACCTGCCCCAGCTTCCCCGCCCGCGTCGCGTCCTGCTTGCCACACCCTCTGTGCTTGCCTTCAGCAGCAGGTGCCCCTGGCACCTCTCCCCACGCGGCATCGCCAGCCTGCGTCCCGCGGCTCCTGTAGGTTCTGCGCTCTAACCTCGCCCGGTTAAAGGAGATCTGTGTCTTTCGAGACTCTTTCCTGTAGCTTTCCCCTCTGCTGCTCCCTCTCCCCCTGCTTTTTCCTGATGGGTTACCCCTGATGTTTACCTGTAGACTGACAATCAGAACCTGCCATCTGCCCTCACGGTGAGCTCGCCTGCTCTCTCTGCCCCCTGCCCCCTGCCAGCTGCCAGCTGGTCCACAGGCCCCATCACACTCGTGTCTACGCCCCGTGGCGAGGCCTCCGGTGGTGGCATGTCCTTTCCACCGGCAGGATCCCAGCGTCCGCGTCTCCCTCTTGCCGTGACGTTTCCTGCTCGTTGCGCTCCGCGCCTGGATGCGGCAGCTCGTGGGGCATTGGCGGGTGGTGACAGTCCAGCGTTTCTTAATTGACCGAGATACTTGTATGAAGACACGGTTTTCTAAGCTTTGATTGGCAGTTGGCATGGGACAGGCGGGGTGGATGCTTGCTTCTTCACCAGCTTTGAAGACAATGACGTAATTCCCTGCTGTTCTCCAGAAGTGACCAATTAGATGGATCGTTAGCCGTTTAGAGACAGTTGTAGGTTTCTGTGTAGTTGTAAGGAATGACAGAGACCCCGGGCACCTCCCCCGTCCCAGACGGTAGCGTCTTGTGTGACTAGCAGTTTCAGAAGCAGGAGGCCGAGGATGGATACAACACACGCGTCTTCGGTTCCGCGTTTTCTGTGTGTCCGTGTGTGTGTATATTTAATTCTATGTAGTTTGATCACAAATGCAGATTTTCGTAATCACTAGATTAAACAAATATTTTCACGAGTTCACGAATTTAAACATATTTTACAGGCGAGGACTTCTAATACTCTGCGAACAAAGTGGTGAGAGCGGCACCCTTTTCTTGTTCCTGATCTTGGAAAAACATTAAGCTTTTTACCATTTAGTGTGACAGATAGTATAGGTTTGTCACAGGTGGCCTTCATCATGTTGAGTTACGTTCCTTCTATACCTACCTTGTTGAGGGTTGAGGGTTTTTATCACTCAGTCTCTTTAACATTGAGCTGGCTTTTAGGATTTGTTTGTAAAAATAATCCGAAACGGTGAATTCGATGGTTTAAGACACAGCACACGTGCCTGCTGAAATCTACTTCGTTGTAGTTATTTGGATGCTAAATTGGAAAAAGGATCTGTTAAATTATAGAAAGGATTAAGGCTACTTTTTTGTGTGTTGTCTTTGTTTGTTTTAGGGGATTTTTCCATCCATTGTTGAGGGGATAGTATTTAACATCTAAAAAGTATGTTTCATTGTATAATTTTGTTACTTAAAAGTATGTTTCATTTTATCACTTTGTTACTAATCTTTGACAGCAGGAATGGCCCCGCGGTGGGGAGAAAACAGTGGCTCTTGGTGAGAGCCCGAGAAACGATGATTAGCTCTTGGTTTGTGGTTCGGCATTTTGTACATTGTTAATAGCGTAAGGACGCAAATTCCTGAGCAGGTGTCCTTGATAATAAGGAGGGTAAGCTATTTTGAGAAGTTCTTTTCCACCGAAAGCCAATTTCTGTGAGGCCTCAGGATTACCAAGGCATCATCTTCTTTTTTTAAAGTAAAAAACCGTTTCCAGGCAGTCAGAGTTGCCCACAGCGTGCCGGGTGCTCTGTTATTTGGGCATTGCTGGTCCAGCGCGAAAGGCAAGGAACGGTGCAGCTGACCCTCGTGTAACACGTGGGGTGAAGACCCCAAGCTGGGGAGACCCGTTGGAAACAGTATGATCTGGTTACCTAATGGGAAACACCGAGAGACCCAGCAGGGTTCTGAGGTTACGCCCCCAAAATGCCTTTAGGAAAGCTTTAGTGCGCTAACTACCGCGTCAGCCAAGCCAGAGGGTATTCAGAAGGCACGTTCCTGGGCACAGGAGAATCACATTAAAATGACCGAGGCGCGTGCCCCACGGAGCAGTGGCTCAGCATCGTTTCGGACGTCAGTTTTCCTTTCCTGGTGGCTCGGCCAGTGTCCCCGGAGCAGCCTCGGCTCAGCGCGAACTTCTCTTCGTTCACATGACCGCTGAGACGTCTCCTCCCCAGACTGACTCGGGGGCTCGCTTACTCAGCCAAGTTGGAAGCAGCAGCTCACGGCCTTCGACGGAGACCCGGTTCTGCGCTCAGCTCCGCCGTCTGCCCGCTGGGTTGGGGTGGTCACTCGCTGCTTTGACCTCTTGAAGTTGGACGGTTTAAAACTTCTGAATCTTCTTTTTTAATGGAAGCATCAAACTAAATGTCTACTGATTGCTTTCAAAGCAAGCCCTTTAGTTCTACAAGTTCTGTGGTGTATTTTTGCATATGATACGTTGATATAAAATACATTTATACTCTGTATACACAGTCTATATAGAATTAACATTTTGACACTTCAGATAATTATAAATGCCTTATAACCACGTGGGTTTCTTTACCCTACCCCCACGTTACAAGTGTCGTATGTAGGATATCTACAAACCCTGAAAAAACCCAAGATAATGTTACAGCTTTTGCTTGCAACACTTATGCATGTATATTTTTATTTTAAAGAAGAACAAGGATTTATTATAGTTCCCTGAACCATTCCTGTTGCTCTCCCCTCATCCCCAAATTCCATGTTTCCCCCCGGTATCATTTCCCTTCGCCCTAAAAAAACCTCCTTTGCGAGCAAGTCTCACGTTGGTGAATTATCTTAGCTTCTCCTCATCCGAGGATATCTTAGCTCCACCTGCAGCCTGAGGACACTTTCCCTGGGTACGGACTTCTGGCCTGAGGCGTCTTTTCTTTCATCCCTTTTGGGTGCTGTCACGTGCTTTCTGGTCATGTGGTTTCTGCTGGCAGTCATTTGAACGAGCCACTGCCCTCCTCTGTATCATGTCATCTTCTGGCTTCTTTCAATATTAAAAAAAAAAAACTTTTGTCTTTTGCAATTTGATTTTGATGCATTTAGACATCGTTTTCTTAGAGATTCTCCTGTTTGGGGTTTGTCGGGATTCTTATGTCTAAATTATTAGAGTTTGCAGCCATTGCCCACCCCCATTTTTTTTAAACACCAACCTCTCTCCTGTTTTGGGGGCTCCAGTGCGTGACTGTTCGACGTTATGCTAGAGCTTCTTCCAAGGCTGTGTTTGTTGCTTTAAAGTTGCTTTTTCTTTTTATTCTTCACATTGCATACTTTCTGCTGATACGCCTTCTGATACGGGTTCTCTCTTTTCTCTCTCATTTTTACTCTCTTGAGCCTGCAGTGAATTCTTCATTTCGGGTAGTGGATTTTGCAATTCTAAAGATTCCTTTTGAAGACCAGCTCCCGTTTCTCCGCTGAGGACGCCTATCTATTTTGAGAGCAGGCACCTTTACCTCGTAGCTGATGGTCAGAGTAGCCGCTGTGAGGTCTCTGAGAATTCTAGCATCTGTGTCGAGTCTCTGGTCCTGTTAGAATTCTCTGGAGAATGTTGCCATTTTTTTTTTTTTTTAAGACAGCCTGGTAAGCAGGTTAGGCACAGCCCCCAGGATTTGACCTGCCACTGTGAATTCTGTGGCACTCCGTCCCCCTGCTGGTTCTAACTGAAGGTGGAGCGACGTGCCTTTGCTCTCCTGCTGCCCATCCGCGCGGGCTGCGAGTGCCGTGCCCAGCGCTCTGCAAGACTGGCTCTTGTGGAACAAACAGACCCTCTCGGGTTAGCTCAGAGTCCTTGGCTCGAGGAATACGTCCGTGATCGTTTTTGTTATTGTTTTCGGTGGGGGTGGTAAAATACACATAACCTAGAGTGTATCATTTTAGCTGTTTGAAAAGGTACAGCCATTGGCATGGAGCACATTCCCTGTGTTGTGCAGCCGTCACCTCCCCCCATTTCCGGAGCCCGTTCATGCACTGAGCACTGGAGCTGTGTCGCTGGGCGTGCACCGAGCGTCAGCGTACCCGTGTCGCTGGGCGTGCACCGAGCGTCAGCGTACCCGTGTCGCTGGGTGTGCACCGAGCGTCGGCGTACCCGTGTCGCTGGGCGTGCACCGAGCGTCGGTGTACCCGTGTCGCTGGGCGTGTGCCGAGCGTCGGTGTACGCGTGTCGCTGGGCGTGCGCCGAGCGTCGGTGTAGCCGTGTTGCTGGGCGTGCACCGAGCGTCTGTGTAGCCGTGTCGCTGGGCGTGCACCGAGCGTTGGCGTACCCGTGTTGCTGGGCGTGCGCCGAGTGTCGGTGTACGCGTGTCGCTGGGTGTGTGTACAGGTACCTAGGTTTGGGGTATATACAGTGACAGTGACATGACTGTTGGCCGTGTCCAGTGACGCAGCTTTCGTGCTGTCATTTGGACTCGTGCCCTGGTCGTCTGCTGTCCGTTCAGCGGGGTCCGTCCATGGACGTGGGTTTGGCTCCGTCCGTGAGCAGGTCTGCTCTCTGGCTGGACTGTGCTCGGCTTTCTGGCAGACCAGCCGAGATGCCCTGCTGAGCTCCGAGTGCTGTGCTGTTCCCGAGGACGCAGGGGTGGAGGCCCCTCCGTGCCCTCCAGCTGCTCGGAGTCTGAGGGAGCAGAGACACAGGCTCTGAGCCAGAACTGGGTATATTTCTAAGTCTGATTTATGACTATTTTACACTAGATGTGTGAGAGAAGCAGAAATGAAAACGCGTATAACATCTGTGTGACAACGATCGAAGGGACGGCCAGGGGGCGGGGAGTGGAAGCGGGGACAAGGATGGGCAAGGCCGTCGGCAGGGGCTGCGCGGTCGCGGGGGCGCCTGGGGAGCTGACTCGGTGAGGCCGGTCGGCGGGGACCTGCGGGAGGAGGAGGCGTCTGCGGGGAGCCTTGCGGACCAGGGAGAACCCATTTTGGGGCCAGCTGGGGCAAAGCCCCTGGCGGAGGGCCCACTGTGCCCTGCCCTCGCCTTCGGCTGTGTGGTCAGGTGGCAGTAAGCTCGCCCTGGTAAGGCCATTTGAAATGTCCTTGTGTCGCCCACGTTTCAGGTTAGATGATTCTGTCTGTTCTTGTGGCTCCTCGCGCCCGCCTTCATGTCGTTGGTCTCACTGAGGACACTTGGTGTCGGTGTTTGTCGAAGGTGTCTCCCTGTACCAGGTGTGCTCCAGAAGGTGGGCGGGTACGCCCTGTGTCCTTCACCGCTGCGTCCCCGGCAGAATAACTGTCACTTACAAGCGCTTAATAAACACACGTCAACGAGTGAAAGTGCCCTTGGCTCCTCTGCTGGAGCGCTCGGGTTCAGAAAGCGGCAGGGCCGGGACCTGGGGCGACCCGGCCTGTGTCGGAGGCCAGCTCTTCCTTGGCAGGAGAGCAGTGGCCGGGCCGCCAGGGCTGAGCTGGGTTCACAGCGGGTTACGTGGGGAAGGCTGTCCAGGGCTGGCCGATGGGACGAGATAGGAAGGGACACGGTCACACAGCCGTATTCGGTGTCTGATTTTGGAGAGCGGTTGTCCGCCTGACCTAGGCGTCCGTGTGTGGCGCAGGCCCAGGGAGCAGACACACGGGACCCTGGGAGCGGAACCCAGCAGGACAGGAGAGCCGACACGCTCTTTCCCACCGGCCCCAGAACAGGGCTTGTGATCAGAATGGGTGTGAGCAAGGCGTGCCGGGGGCCGGAGGCTCAGATTTGAACTATCTGCCCTGTCTTTAAGTTTCTTTCCAAGGCACGGGTCTTCCGAGGTCTGACTTGAACGAAGAAAATGCATCCCCTACCTCCCAAATGGTGCGTGGCACTGTCAGTCTCCACAGGGAGACAGACAGAGCATCAGGTACGGGGTCGCACCCAGGGATTTCCCGCTGTGAGAGATGCTCATGCAGGAATGAGAATTTAGAACGCACGGAACTCTCAGAATCATCTGGCAAAACCCTTGCCCCGGTAGCAGAGGCAGCCACAGCCCTGGGGGGCGGGGGGAGTGGCGCCCTCAGTGCTGGGTGGGGTGGAGGCCCTGGCTGCAGGATCCGTGCTTTCAAGCCGCCACTGCTTCTGCGTGGGAACCTCTGTGGCCGCTGACGGCACGGGGAGTGGGTGAGCAACCCGGTTCGTCCTTGCTCCAGACGCAGGGAGAGACAGCGCGTAAGGGGCACCGCAGGAGTGGTAGGAGACTGAACGGAGATAGAGCTCTGACCTCACAGAATGCACGATTCGGGCCGTACAGAAGGAACACTCGAATAGCCACAAAGTCTAGATAAACATAGGAAAAAAATGAACAAACTAAGTGAAAACAATTACTGTATAAATTGGGAAAAATACGTAAAAAATGTTTGTGCTTATGGATGAAACTGGAAGGTGAACATAAAAACAGTTTTCAGTAGAATGGTGAATATGAATAATTTTTAATTAAATTAGTGAGTATTTTATTATTGTTTTCGTTTTCAGTGTAAAATCGTGTCTTAGCTCCATTAAAATAAAACACTTAGAAAATCTGAAAAGACAATATGTTTACTGTAGATAAATTTAGAAATTAAAAATGGCACAGAAAAAGAACATGAAGTGTCACCTATAATCTCACTACCCAGAGATAACCGCTGGAGACATTTCAGATTATGTGCTACTAATCTTTTTTTTTTTTTTAGGGGGACGATGTATGTGCATGTGTGTCTCATATTTTTAAGTGGACTTGAACGACATACTTGTAGCTGGCTTGTTCACTTTCTGTGGAGGGTGAACATCTATCGCAGTGATGATGTTTTTCCTGGATGTAATTTTCATGACTGTGTTGTATCCCTTCATACGGACATACAGTAAGGGTCTCAGTGGCTTCCTCGCCGGCTACGTACGTGACGCAGCCTTTCGCTGGGCGTTGTCCAGCTGCTTTCAGGGGAGGTTATGTCAATTTACATGGTCACCTCTTGGCCTAACGAAGTAAAAAAATTGTTTTGGACATTAAACGATTCTTTTCTCTAATTCCTATTTATGTAAAAGCCCAAATCAACTTCTCCTATATTTATGATTCTCTCAACTGAGAATGAGGAAACATCTTTGAGCCCAGAGAGTCCTTGGGCCGTTTTTTTTTGGTTTATTTGTTTGTTTGTTTGTTTTTGGCACACTGTCGGTAATGAATGACTCTGCCTGGGGTTTCCAGTCCTCCCTTAAGGACACGTAATGAATGTTTGAATACAGAGATCAGCGTCCCAGGAATGTATTGTATTCAAGCACAAGGCATTTCACTAAGACCTGAAGCAAAAAGTATTGAATAATTTCATGTTTTTCTTGTTTTATAAATATTTGTACTGTGTATGAAAAAGCCTGCCTTTTTCTCTCACACAGTTTCTATTAAGTCGTCAAGATACCAGAGTTAGGATTAATTTGAAATAAGCTGTCAGATTTGACTGCCCACTGGTTGTTATGATGAATTTGCTTTTACTCTGGTTTTTTCAAGCTGAGTTCTCTACTTTCCCTGCTTGTGTTGGGTGCCGAACAAAGAGATTTTCATTCACTGCGTGCTTTTTAGTGCATTCGATTTTTTCAGTTCCTACATTCTCCTCCAGTTTTATTTCTACTTCATGAATTGGAACAGATCTGTACTTTCTCATTGTCCCCCGGTGCCAGTTGAAACGTTCCCCCGGGCTGTTTTTATAGGGGTGACTGTCATGTTGTTATTGCATGTCAAGAAACGTCCGTCTTTTTAATTTGCTTGTCTAAACACATCTAATTTTTCAGAGAGCAGTTGCAAAGTGGTGAACTCGCCGTCTTTACTCTCAGATGCGCATAATTAACTACACAGGGCTGTCCTTTTTCTGTGCCGACTTATTCTAGACGGCGTGCGTGTGTGTGTATGAAGCATCATTCAACACCTCTGGCAAGAATGAAGGCGCTTTGCTATCCTCCCCTTCTCTTTCCTTAAAGCCAGTACTCCATGTCCCGCTATGTCCCCACATGTCCCGCTATGTCTGCACTCCCAAGTCCGTGTCTCAAGGGGAGGCCAGCGCTCCCACGGATCCTATGTGCGTTGTCCTTGGTCGCTGGCCGTCCGCTACAGCTGCTTCAACTTAAACCCGAGACAGTTGCTATGGAGATCCTTGACTAGAAATAGGTCAAGTGAATGTTCTTTCCCTCCCGGATATCAGGGAATGTGCTTCTGGAAGCGTCTCGATGGAACAGGAAATGCGTGCGTGGGCAAGCACATCCAGAAAACGTTCCCGCTGCAGGATGAGGCTTATGCTGGACGCCAGTCCACGCACGTCGCGGCTGGGGCCCAGCACGGAGCAGCTGCGGGCCGCTCCTGTAAACAGAATAAGAAATGTCACCATTTGCAACGTCATCCTTGTAAACTGGCTCATATGGGACTCTCAAAAGTTGTTGATTTCACAAGCTCCTAAATGTAGTAGGATACTATTTATTTTCAAGACATACTCAGGAGATCAAGAACAGGTGTTTAAAAACACGTGACATTTGGAAAAGGAAGGCATCCAGTGACATTGGTTGGGATTTGCCGTAACTTTGGTCAGAAAACATTGTGACTTTCCCATGGCAACTTGGCCGGGGTGTCCTCGCTGTGGTTTCCTCAATCCTCTGCGGTGGGGGGACTGCAGTCACTTGTCTTTCTCTGATCACGTGACACCTGATGAACTCGTTCCTGGCTCTGCGTCTGACCGTCACGCAGTGGGGACGCCGGGGCTTCCTCACCGACGGGCGTGTGGTGTGGTGCTCTTGCAGGACCCCGAGCTTGGTCTGGCCTGGGGCGTGGCGCACGGGGGCGCCTCTCCCCCGCCCCACTCCTGTGCTGCTTGCTTCGGGGAACGGGCCGGTTATGCGCAGATGCCGCTCACATCGTGGCTGTGATGGAAGTGGCAGCTGCCTTCTCGTCCTGAGCATGCTTTGGGGTGACACGCGTTCTTACATTCTCCTTGGCCTGTCAATCAGTCTTCTGAAAAGCATGAGCTGGCAGCTGGCTGGGCTCCCGCCGAAGCTGTCTTGGGGGCAGATTTTCCCTATTAGAACATTTGTTCTTTGAAAGTTCTAAGAGGGTACTGCAGCATGCCATCACGTCCGTGCATAAAAGCGCTCACGATGGCTAACGTTTCTGTGACTCTCGCTGTGTACCAGGCACCGTTCTAAGCTCCTTACATGTATTTCCTCATTGAATCCTCGCAACAACCAAGGAAGGAGATGCTAATGGTAGGACCCCCACTTTACAGATGAGGAAACTGAGGCCTCGAGAGGTTACACGAGGAGCCCAAGGTCGTGCAGCTTTGTTCGGACGCGGGCAGCCTCGGGGTCGGGTGCACTGCTGTGCCACTGGCAGCTTTATGTTGGCATTTGAGAACCTTTTTAAATTTTTTTTTCTGATTATCGTAGTGCTGTGGGTTATTTTGCCCCTCCCAGGGGACATTTGGCTACGTCTGGAGACTTTTTCTTTTGGCCGCAGCTGAGTGGGGGAAAGGTGCTGGTGGCATTTAGTAGGGGGCGATCAGGGCTGCTCCCACACATCCTGCAACGCACAGGACAGCCCCCCGCGCCAAGGAATTCCCTGGCCCCCGTGTCAGTAGTGCCGGGGCTGAGAAACCCTGCCAGCCCTTGACCCCTGCGAAGGCAGTGCGTTCTTCCAGACTTTTCCTTCTGATGATAGTAGCATACAGCCACATCCGACTGTTTCACAGCAAAACAATCAGGTGTGTCCTGTGGGTTGTCTTTATGGCGGTTATATCCCCATTTCTGTACGGGAGTGTATTTGGATAGCTGTAGTTTCCTGTGGTTGGATGGACGGATGCCAACGATGGGTCGGTTTATAATTTTTGTCGGCAGTCATAATACCGTGCATATAGTCTGCGTAGGCACCCCAGCTCGTACTGCTGGAGGAGGGCCGTGTCACTGTGGTGTCCCCCTCCGCGTGCTTCCGCCGGGCTCCGCTTCCCACTGCGCTGAGATGCGGGGTGGTCACACAGCTCTGTGACCTCAGCCCCTCAGCGGTGGTCCGCTTGCTTGGTTGCTGCGGTGACGTGGAAGGTTTCAGAAGGGAGCGTGAGAGGGGGGTGTGCAGCGAGCGGGGAGGGGCCCGAGTCTTCCAGGCAGAAGCGCTGGTGGGTGTGAGGGGCACCCGGGCCCGCCAGTGGATTTATAGGCATTTTACAGAGAAACTAGGTGGCTGGGTTCACAGGTTGTACCCCACTTCGTGCGATGAACCCTGTAAGATGAATATATACCATAAACAGTTACAAATTATCAGTGTACCAAGTGGCTTAGCGGGTTCCTGGGAGTGGGGCTCCCTTCAGGAATTAGGGGGAGCACCTGGCAGGCAGCGGGTGCTCAGAGAGTATCCGTTGCCAGGGCGACGTGAGGGCGAGGGGGGAGGGACTGTCCCACGGGCCCAGCTCCGCGCAGGCGCCCCTTGAAGAAGGGTGGGACCTTGGAGGGCATCAGCTCCCACGGCCGGGTCTGGCTGTCGCTGCCGAAGCCGCGCGTGCGCGCCCCGAGCCCCCCGCCGTTCTGCGGGGTGCGCCGGCGGACGCGCATGCGCTGTCCCGGAGTCGGGCGTCCTGGCGACGCGCGGGCCAGCGGCGCGGTTCCCGCCACCTCGCAGGTGCCATCGGCCGCAGCGCGGGTTTCCAGGGGCGGGTGTCCGGGTGACTAGTGATGGAATATTTCAAACGCAGTCTGGTTTCTACCGCCCAGGTGCGACTCAGGTGACCGTTTCGCCGTACTTGTCTTTTTTCAGAAGCTTCCGCGGCCCGTCTTACCGGTGCTGGGGGCGGGCAGAGTCGGGCGAGCGACCCGAAGAGTCTGAAACGAGAGCGGCGACCTGGGTTTTCCGCGCAGGCGGGTTCTTGGTGGAACGGGTCACGTGGCACTCGTGGGTCACGTGGCACTGGCCGCTGCGCATCACGCAGTCTGGTCACGCGGACACCCCCGAGCGAAGTCTCTGCGGCCCACAGGTGAAGCGGGAAGAGGCCGGGCGTCTCAGCTCCCCTGCCCTCTGCAAGATAGAACCCCTCCCAGTGACGTCCGGGGAGGACGGATGCCTCTTTTGGTGAAAAATGAAAGAATCCGGCTTTTCCATCAAACAGTGGGTAGCATCCCATGAATGTTGGATCGCGCTGTGAAACAGGAGTTATGAGGGGGTCGGAGTGTTCGTGACTGCCGTGGTGGTCCGTGGGAGCAGCCCCCCGCCCCCGGCACTCAGCCAGGCTCATCGGGGTGCGGGGGGCCGTGCGGGCTGGCCCTGAGCCCGCTCTGGTTTGCATGGGGGGGAGGCGCTGCAGACTGCTCTCCGTGTGCACAGGCAGCCACGGCGGTGGCGCCTGTCCCTGGTCCCCCACCCCACCGCCAGGCGGTCACTGTGCCCGCGGTCCAGTTCCTGGGGGCACGCTGGGTGCTGGGCGGGGGCGTGGCCCTCCGCGTGCGCCGCAGCCCCTCCCCGTGATCGCCCGTGGGGCAGTGTCGTTCCTGTCCCCTCTCCAAACGAGGAGGCGGGCTTGGACGCCGTCCGTGGGGTGCCGAGGCCGCACCGCCAGTGGTGGAGCCACGATTCAGACTTTAGCTCCCAGGCGGAGTCCCTAACCAGCCACTAGGTGAGGCCCAGGTGCCACTGCTGTCGGGGTTCGCGGAATCGTGGGGCAGGAGTTTAGCCCAGGAATAGCCAGCGAGCACGTCCTGTCCCCGTCTGATCCGGGCGCCCAGTGTCCGAGGCCGGCGAGGCCGGGCCTGCACCCGTGTCACAGATGAGGACGCTGTGGGGCTCACAGCCAGCAAGCTCGCCCGTGGGTGCTGGGCTGGGAGCCGAGCTGCAGCCTTTGGAAACACAGCTTTCCACCCTGAGCTTCAACTTGACCCTGGCCCTGGCCGCCTTGGCCACCTTCCTCCCAGCACCCAGCTGTAGGGTCCCCTCTGTCCCCCCGTCTCTGGCTGGGAGCAGCACCCCCTGTCTCTGTAAGGTGAGGGGACTAACCAGCGGAGCATCTTTTAACAACCCTTGGAGATGACATGTTTGCAGGCGTATTTATTCAGTCACCGTGTCACTTAATGATCTGAAATGATAACCATTTTTTTGTGAGTTTTCCCCTCGCCATCCTGGTGAAGGTTCTCGTCCCGTAGCTCGAGTGGGACGCTGGAGGCGGCGAGTGTGGTGTGTGGCGCACGCCCCGAGCCGTGCTCGCTGACCCCGGCTTGTTCTGGTTGCTTCGAGGTGGCAGCGGCTCCCTGGTGGCTGCCGGTGAAAGGCGCCGACTGGAGACACCCAGAAGGGCCCGACTCCACCGTGGCGCACAGGTGAGGCTGGCGTTTCGTCTGGAAGAGGTCCCGGTGCTGTCGGCGGGGGCTCGGCGGCCGTCTGCACCTGTAAAAGCGTGGGAACGACAAATTCTGATTGGCAGGGGAGTGAAATGGCAGGAGATAATGTGTGTAAAGATGCATCCCTGTAGGTTTTTTTTTTCACCTGTGCAGGCCACTTGCAAATCTCACGACACGTTTAATCTCTGCAGCCTGTCCGTGGCTGCAGTCGTGAGTGGGTCAGGATGGGGACGAGGACTCGGTAGCTGGGTCCCACCAGGTGGCCGCTGTGGGAGCTCGGGCCTTGGCTGGAGCACTCCTGTCCCCTCTGGTCCTGGACTGACATACTTCGGAGCTGCCATCTGACTGCAGTCCCCAGAGCGGCACGTCTCGGGGTGGCAGGGAAGTAATTATCTCAAGCAGACAGAGAGCAGCGCTTCCAGCTCTGGGGACGGAGAGTGAGGGCTCAGCATCCCCACAGCCCAGGGAAGCTGCTCTCCTAACCTACTTTCTCAGACGGGGTTAGGAGCCCCATTGTTGATAGCATTCGCGGTTGTCACCCTCAGTGCCAGGGAGCGGGGAGGCCCTGGAGCCCGGCGGTGGGGCCGTGGCCCCTTGAGAAGTGGCAGATGGCTCGCAGAGCCTGATGGGCAGCCCCCCGGTGGAAACGGACTGGGGGCGGGAAGGCACGCCCAGGGTTCTCGGCCTCCGCAGCGTGACTGGGCCTCTTAGCGCCCAACGATACCGTCTTTCCTGAATTGGATAGTGGCAGAAAAAGCCGGGGAGAAGGAAAACCTGGGTGGGGGGGCCTGCATTTTATCCCTGACCGAGTCCATCGCAAGGGGGTGACTGGCGTGAGGGCCCCCAATAAACATTCGCTGGAAGGAGAGGTTAAGCCGTGGTGTAATCGCCACAGGGAATGCGGAGGCGTTTAAGGAATGGACGGGTTCTGTGTAGTCCGCTGGAGAAAGGGGACAGGGTGTCACGGTTACCTGGTGCTGGGGGGACCTGTGGTTCCCCGATTCTCAGACTTTCCCCTGAACCCTCCCCGTCCCCTTAGGACAAACAAGCACTTACTTGGACTCTGCTGGAATGAGTGGATTCGTTGGCTAATCCGAGTGGAAAGACAGAGTTTAAAGCCACATGTCACTGGTTGGGTCCCCTGGACCCAGGCGCTGGGATTGAGCGTCCACACCTGGGGAGGGACAGGGCGGAAGCAGGATCAGGAGGAGGGTGACAATGGGACTGCAGTGTGGATACGAGTCCCAGCCAATCCCACCGGGGCCCCAGGCTCTGCCTGGCCACAGGACGGGGCTGTGGTGACCGCAGTGGCTGGGCCTGTCCCCCTGCCGTGGTCAGCCCTCGGCGGCCCTGAGCGGCTCTCCGCAGCTGCGGGGAAGCTGAAGGAGCGGACAGCGGGGCGCCTCGGCTGAGGGCACTGCCAGCAGCGGGGTCAGCGCTGCTCTTGGCGTCTGGGGGGCGCCCCTCCACGCGCACCTGCCAGGCCCAGTGGGGTCCTGGGGCTGGGCCTGCCTGCGGGGCCGGCGCGTGTTTCGAGGCTGCTGTTAAGAGGCATTAATTACTGATCGGGGGGTTCGGGTGCCAGGGTCTCGTGGTGGGGGGTGGCGGGTGTGGCACGGGGACCAGGACCTGCGCGTGCCACTCGCCCCTCTGCTCTCTCCCCGCCAGGCCCGACCACCCGGTGCTGCACGTGTCCTGGAATGACGCCGCGGCCTACTGCGCCTGGGCCGGCAAGCGGCTGCCCACGGAGGCCGAGTGGGAGTACGGCTGCCGCGGCGGCCTGCACAACAGGTGCGCCCTGCCCGGCCGGCGCGCCGGCCCCAGCCCTCAGCCGCAGCCCAGCTTCGTCGCCCTGGCTTCCCTCGCGTCCCTGAGGTTCCTTAGGACACCCCGACGGGCGGGGCAGCGCCCCCCGCGGCCGGGGCCCTGCTGTGGCGTCGCCTCCCCGAGCCCCTGGCCCCGGCCTGGCTCTCAGCGCTTCCTGTTTCCGGCGTCTTGTCATCGCTTTCAGAGCCACGAGACAGGACACTCACGGCGGGGGCCCGTCTTCTAGGAAAGGCTCCTTAAAATAGCGAAGCCTTCGTAGAACAGTGTGGTCGACGTGCCCGGTCATGCGACCGTATAAGTCCCGGGTGGTGTCCGCTGTCCCTGCCTTTAGTGAGGCCGTTTCTCTCAGGCCTCCTGCGTTCCCCAGAGGGACCGGGGTTGTTGTCACCTGGACACGAGCTACTTATGCAGAGGTTGACGGAGAATCCTGATGAAAAGCTTGCTTCATATATTTAAACTAAACTAAACAGCTCGCTCAGAACCCGCAAGCAGGGCGCCCCGCGCACCGCGTCCCCGCGCCCCCAGCCCGGAGCCCGCGCCCCTGGCGGGGCTGACGCGGCGTCTTCTCCGCAGGCTCTTCCCCTGGGGCAACAAACTGCAGCCCAAAGGCCAGCACTACGCCAACATCTGGCAGGGCGAGTTCCCCGCCACCGACACCGGCGATGACGGCTTCCGAGGCACGGCGCCCGTGAGTAGCGAGGGGAGGGAGGGAGGGAGGTGGGGACACACAGGGACACACGGGGACGCTGTGGCCGACACGCTCCCCCTGCTGCACGCCTCCGCCCCCGCACGGAGCAGACGCCACAGCTGAGCGAGCAGTGTCCCTTACCGTGTGTTGGCACGTGGATGATTCAGCTGCGTGAGTGGTCACAGGTCTCAGCCTTGGCTCAGGCTCTGCGTGGGTGGGGAGCTGGCGTCGTGGGGAGCCGGCCCGTGCCTGCGGAACGCTTCTGGCCGGCAGAGCTGGGGGTGCAGGGCGCACAGAATGGGGAGTGAGGTGCCCCGTGAGGACGTGCATGAGACCGCAGAGGACGTGCAGCCGATGCACACAGCGGGACGGCGCCATCGAAGCGTCGCACTGCTAAGCAGTGGGCCCCCCCTCCGCCGCGGAGCACGCGCCCCGAGCGTGGATGGCGTTGTGGTGTCGGGCCCTTACCCAGCTTTCGTTGGCGGCGGACACGCCGAAGAGTCTGGCACGGAAGGGCCTCAGCAGCCTGGATGCCCCCTTGGGCGCTGGGCCCGGAGGCGTAGGGCTGCTGCAAAGCCTTGGCGTCTCGGGAAGGGGCTTCTCCTGGACTGGACAAGGTGCCCGTCGGTCTGCGTGGAAGGCCCCGGGAGGCGGCACTGGGCAGCTGTGGGCATCTTGCAGCACTCGCTGCACTGTTCCATGTCACTGTGTGAGCACCTGAGCCTTCAGCGACAGTCGCCATGGCTTCTGAAGTCAGTGCAGCTTTTCAGGAAACAGCTCCGTGTGAAATCAGGACACTAGAGGTCAGGGCTGGGACGTTACCGGGGCGTCCGGCAGATGTCAGCCTGGCCTACGTTCAACAACTCACCTGGAGAAGCTGCCATGGACGTGCCCAAGGCAGAGTGAGGACGACGGTGACCAGACCCCCTCGAGGAGCCCGGTTCAGACACGGGAGCCACGGAGGCGGAGGCAAGGCCCCGCAGCGGGGCGACGCCCTCCGGCCGGGGACCAGGCTTGCCGTCTGCACGTCGGATCGGGATGCAAGCTCGGACACTGTCTCCGTCACCACAGCCGCCCTGCTGTGTCCTCGCGCTCCGGGCCTCAGCGGGAGGACTTGTCTTTGACGCTGCGCTGGACGACGGTGACGCTGGACGGCTGTGACGCTGGACGGCGGTGACGCTGGACGGCGGTGACGCTGGACGGCGGTGTCGCTGGACGGCGGTGACGCTGGACGGCGGTGACGCTGGACGGCGGTGTCGCTGGACGGCGGTGACGCTGGACGGCGGTGACGCTGGACGGCGGTGTCGCTGGACGGCGGTGTCGCTGGACGGCGGTGACGCTGGACGGCGGTGACGCTGGACGGCGGTGTCGCTGGACGGCGGTGTCGCTGGACGGCGGTGACGCTGGACGGCGGTGACGCTGGACGGCGGTGTCGCTGGACGGCGGTGACGCTGGACGGCGGTGACGCTGGATGGCTGTGACGCTGGATGGCAGTGACACTGGACGGCGGTGACGCAGCCCGCTCGCCTGCTGCTCCGTGGGTTGCACCGTGTCCCTTTGAGTCAGACCGGGCGGGCGCTCCGTTGTCACCGCGGCCACCCTCGGGCCTGCATTTCCGCTTTGCTGCTGCTGTGCTTGCGCTCAGTGCCTCGCGGGCCCGCAGGGCACGTAAGTGCGGGAAGGATTCCCCACGGACGTTTGCTTTCTCTTGAGGTTCCGGAAGGAAGCTCCGGTTCCTCTGTGATGAATTTGGCACTGAGCAGTTGACATTGGTTCTCTTCTAAGCGGCACATCCACATGTGGTCCTTTATGGGGAGGGGGACCTCCAGATTTTACCTTACTTAAACATCAAATTATTTAAAGGGGAAACAACCCCCTGCCCCCCAAACCTGGGAGTAGATATAATTGTTTCCTCATCTTATGGTTTATCAGCGCAAAACAGAATAAGTTTCTGGCCGGGCTGAGTGTGGGCACACGAGGGGACCCGAGGCCGGCCGCCTGGGAGCCCGGCCGTGTGTCCTGACGCCTGAGCAGTGGGTCCTTCCCAGGGTGCCCCACCTCGGAGCGCGCGTGTCCCCGGCTTCTTCCTGCTCAGATAGCTCTGTCTTTTCCTCCTGGCGCCATCCAGCTGTGATTTCACCTGCCCCTGGTCGTCTCCAGATTCTCTGATTTTGTTTTTATTTATTATTTATTATTATTCACGCCTACAGCACCTGGTCCTCCTAGGTGGTCTCCCATCCCAGTACTCACCAGGCCCGACCCTGCTTAGCTTCCGAGATCAGACATCGGGCACATTCAGGGAGGCGTGGCCGGAGACCGTGGACCGTGGCTCCCCTGGGGCATGAACCCGGGACCTTCTGCGTGTAAAGCAGACGTGCTCCCCGCTACACTGTTGAGCCACGTCCCACCTCCAAATTCCTGAAAGGGCAGTTTGATGTATGGCCACGACGCGTCCCCTAGGAACCGTTCTACGGCTTCTCTGCCTCCTCTCGAGAGCTCAGAGCTGACCCTGTCTCTGTCTTTAATTTTACTTTTAATTTCTACACTGGCCAAATTGCATTCTAACTGTTGGGATGAAAAGTAGTGTCCAGACTTGGGAGTGACACGTCTTCGTGCGTTTCTGTCCCAGAGTGCTTCGCTGGGCGGGTGAGCAGCGTGACAGCAGCTTCCCTCCTTGTGTTCCCAGGTTGACGCCTTCCCCCCGAACGCCTACGGCCTGTACAACGTCGTGGGCAACGTGTGGGAGTGGACCTCGGACTGGTGGGCCACGCACCACACTGCTGAAGAGACACGCAACCCGGTGAGCCCCTCCCCAGGGTGCCCGGGTGCCCCTTCCCCGGGCGCCCCTCCCCCGGCTCCCCCGCGGGGACTTCCTGCGTTTCCGGGGTACCTGTGTGCCCTCCAAACTAACCGTGCGGTGTCCCCAGGGGGACAGGAAGCGCATGTCTGTTTCGTCAACCTGAAAGCGTGTGAAAGCCTCTGTGAGCATTTCACGTGCTGCTGCGTTACGAGGACAGTGATCATGCGAGGGCATCCGCCTGTCACCTTAGAAACCCTGCACGGTCTCACCAGTTTGATCGAGATGGGAGATCTGCATATGCAAACCTCACTAATGTTTTATTAATGACTGGTGAGATCTGCTCGATGGTGTTTATCGGGTAGCGAGTTGTCCGAGTTTTGATTCATTGAAATTGGGGTCAGGGCGCATGCTTTGGAGAGAGTGAGAAAGGGTGCTTGCTTGCTTCCTGGGTGCATGCCGAGTCAGGAAGTTGAGTCATTCCCTGGTTATTTCCCACATTCACAGTTGTCACACACCTGGGGAGTCTAAGACGGCCACGTGCGGCTGAGTTTTACCTGCTCCAGTGTGGGAACACGGTGACGGCAGCTGGCATGCTATGTTTCTGAAGCCACACTCTGTGCTCAGAGTAGACAGAAGTGGACACACTACCTGGATGTGTGCGCAGAAAGCACTTCCTTTACAGAGAACATCTCTGAATAAAGGTTTTGTCGTGTGAACAGGTTGGGGCAAAAAGACCATGTAGAAATCCTACCTCTAGCAAACTAGATGTTCACAAAGCAGATCGAAGAATGTATATTTATACCGAAATCAGCTCTCTGGGTACTTGATTTGCTGAATTTTAAACCCTAATCTTTCGAAAAGGCACAAAGGATAAAGAGAAAATTTTTCTTCCTCTTTTCAGAGGACGGTTAAAGCAGCTCAGTGTAATTGAAGAATTTGTCACACGCTGTGCCGCAGGCCGCTTTTCGGGAAGCAGGGATAAATTCGTTGGAGTGTCTCTGCACAGCCTAACACGTGGGCTGCTCATGCATAATCTAGGGACACAGCTCTGCTTTCTTGGGTGCAGAGGAAAAAGCCACGTTCTTCAGAAACTGTCACTTCGCCCTCATTTTCCGGCAGGGCCAGTGGAAGTGGCGGTCAGAGACGGCCCGTCTCTCCAGAATGAGGAGGTTGCGAGCATCCCGGTGGGTCTGTGGTTGGGAGATGCCATTCCCGACTGGGCTTTGCTGTCAGAATCGGAAATAGACTCTGTCCCCCTCAGTTACAAGCAGCTGCCGGCTCGGGAGGGGCTGCTCCAGGCGTCAGCGTTCTGCCGGGTTGTGAATCTATCCGCCCATCTGTTGTGAAGCTGAGTGCTCGCGAGCTCCTAGTTTCATAACTGCTTGCTTTTCTTCAAGGGTTTACGGAAAAATCCACCCATTCCAGGCTTTATCTGAGAGGCTGTCCTTGCTCAGTAAACTATTTTCATGTCCAGTTGCTCTTTGTCGCAGGGGCCCCGTTTGCTTCCCGATTTGACTGTGATAAAATTCGATCGTTCTGAGAACCAAACCCCAGCTCCCTGGAAAACCCACTCGCCGTCATTCAGATCTTTACAGCTTCCCTCCGTGTTCGGTGCGAGAGCCAGCAGGTGCGCCACGACCATCTCATCCGGGTCGCCCCGCCCTCTCCGTGCCCCGTCGTAGCTAGAACTGTCTTCACAGAGAGCAGGACTAGCGTTGTCACTGCTGTTTAGAATGCTCCAGTGGCTTCCTGTCTGAAGAACCATGTACAGACTCAGAGCATGACTCGTGGAGCCTCAAATAATTTAGCCCTTTTGGGGCTTGCTTTATCTATCCATCTTTTTATTCTTTTTTGAGCATTTAGTTGTGACATCTTAAAAAAATTAAGAAATATACAGAGAATAATATAATGTACTTACATACCTACCATTTAGACTTCATGTATCTTAAGTGTATGGTATTTACACTATTGCTTTTAACCAAAGAGAAAGGACAGAACCGTTCTCCTGTTCCACACTTGGTACTGTCGGTATTGTTAACTGAGGCTGTTCCGGTCGGTGTTGTGGTTTGCAGTCATCACACCTTAACATCTGCATCCAGCTACCCTGCGGTCTGCTTCTGTTGTCTGTTGTTGCTCTTGGTTTTCAGTCACGTCTCGTTCTCTCCTGTGCCTGGTCATTTCCGATCGGGTACCAGGAATGATGTGAAACGTTGTCTCCATTATTGAGATCTGGATCCTGTGATCTTTCTCTAGAGAGGATTTACCGTGGCTTCTGGAAACTTCTATTTCAGATTAGCTTGTGTGTATTGGGATGATTTGAAGGTGAGCTTCGGCCCCTGTGAGAGCTAGTCTTTTTCCCAAAGAAAGGATGAAAACTTACCTAGGTTTACGAAAAAGATGAATAATTCTGTAAAAGATGTCCCATTTCATTTCCTGCTAAAAGATTAGGAATTTTACAAGTGATGTCCTGTATCAGTATTACAGCGAACCCCCCGAACCCCTCCCACCCTAGCCCCACATTTAAGCTCAGCGTTTTTACCAAGGCCTCCTCTCATCATTCCAGGCGTCGGTAGAGGTTTATCTAACGTTTATGGATTTTACGACACAGATTAATTCTCCTCTTTAAAACATGTCATATCCAACAGTCCATATTCACAAACACTTTTCCCGCAGCGCTCCGAATCAGAGGTGCCATCGTTTTAGATTTGGGGGGACAGAGTGCGTGGGCTCTGCACGCCTTCTCACCCTAGCGTCCCAGATTACTTGTGTAAAGTGTATTTTGAGTTACAGAAGCAGAGCTGTGCCCGCATCCTTGCGTGGGAGCCCTGCCTCCCCGCCCCGCCCGCCTCCCCCCTGCCTCCCCACATCCCCCCGCCTCCTGCCTGGTGCCTGCAGGTGGTGGGTGGGCAAGCCAAAAGGCTTACACTTTACAGTTACGGTGATTAGCCTTTCTCCTCTCGGAAGGGCTCCCCGCGCTGTCCCTGACTCTGCCTTTCTTTATTTCTCACATCCTCAAAACGTTCCCGATTGTGTAGAAGTGGGCGTGTGGTCTCAGTGTCATCGCTCACAGCCACTTGGAGCGGGGAGCTGGCATTTGTGGGCACCGTCGGGATCTACACTCCAGATGTGCTTTGAAATACAAATCGCGGAAGGCTGCTCGCTTCCCTGTAGTGTTTTACCACCAACTGCATACGTTGAGCCAGGCATTTCTGGAACTGGTAGAAATATGAAAGAGAATTTAAGAGACGTGCGTTGCCGTAGCGTGCAGCGGCTTCTTCCGCTCACAGGGGAGAGAGGCGGTGACTTGTGCTTACGGCTTTGTCCTGAGATTTTAAATCAGTGTCTTGTCTTTCTTACCTTCCTCATCTCTGATTTCCACTAAATTGTTCTTTAGAATGACTGATTTGGCAAGTTGGTTTTTGTACCTAACATTTGACTTACTAATGAATTAATTATAAAGTCATGTAGCATTATTTTCCATTTCTGTAGCTATTCCATAGTTTATGCCATAGTGTGACTCATCTGTTCTTTCCCCGGGGATCCGGAAATAAAACCAGGTTATTGAGAAGAGAAAAATAGGACAGTAACATCATCTTTTTTTAACACATTATTCTGGGGATTTTTTTTTTATGTGGGTACGTGGACAGATTTATAATGTAGATACACACATATCCTCCTGTGTGGTGTCTCTGTAAGCATGTTTTATCCATTCAGCAGAATTTCTTGGCCGTATGATGAGTGCCAGACTCATGTGCTGGCGTCTGGGAATCCAACAGACATGACCCCGCGGGGTCAGTCAGACCCCACTGACTTCACGCCCTGCACGTGTAGGCTGCGTGTCAAGGGGAGGTACCGCAGGGTCGTTAAAAGCACGTCGTTTTGGAGTCACACCTGGTCCCCGGCTCGGCCTCACATGGGCTGATAACCTGGCGCAAGTGACTCAGGCCAGCTGCTGTCTCGTTGATAAGCGAGAAGACAGTCATTCATTCCCCTCGTGGAGTTACTGGGAAGCTTCTGCGAGGTGCCACGAAGGAGACGTTCAGCATAGTGCCTGGTACGTAGCAAGCACTTGATAAATCTAACTTATGACTACCATGTTTTATGCGTAGTGAAAATCTAAATACAGAAAGTCAGCAAGCTAGGAAGGACACGTCCCTTTGAAGTCGGGTCCGCGGAAGGCACAGACTCCGGGCCCTGGTGGGGGCGGGAAAGGAGATTGGCCATCGGGGTAGTGAGCATGCCGCTGTCAGCACAGCTCTCTCCCTGGCGGGTCTCGCCTTCCTGCTCTTGGAAGTGAACGCTGCTCCCGATGAATCGGCGGAGCTTACGGAATTAGGCGCTTCACGCCGGTCCGCGGCGTCCACACCAACCTCTGGGCAGGCTCTCAGCATGCTTTGAAAAATACGTTTTAGTACAAACACTGTTTGGTATCAGCTCATTGCTTCTTCTCGCGCATCACCTGCTGCTGAGCTGTCACTGACGGATGCAGAAGACTGGAGTGTGGGAGGCTGAGCTGCGGAGCACCCTCAGGGAGAGCCTCGCGTCGGCGCGGGGAGCCGGGTCTGGCCCTGCGAGCAGGACTGATGGTGCAGCTTTACGGCGGTGTCCCGACAGCAGGACGCGGCTGCGGCTGGAGTGGACCTTCGGGCACGCGTGGTCTGCACCTGGGATGGGGTGGCTGGGTGCAGTGGACCCAGGGGTCACCTGTCTTAAGGTGATGCTGCAGGATACATCGTGGCATTGAAACGGATGGATTCTCTATAGCGCAGAGCCAGTCCATGCAGGGCTGGGCAGACCACGGGGGTTCTTATGTGTTGGACGTCAGTGTGCTGAGCTTTCTGGAGGTCAAGGACCCCCGCGCTACCAGAGGCCATCCTACCTGGCTGTGTCCCCAGCCGTCAGCAGGCGAGGGGGAGGTGGCCTTGGTGGCGGAAACCCAGTCTGCTACTCACTTCCTCTTAATGGTCGCTGCTTCTGTGGTTGCAGCCTCATAGATGTTTTATGGCCTTCTATAGAAAAACTACCATTTATTTTCACAATGATGATAGTCCTTGCCTCGAAAACAGATCACACGTGTCTGCCTTTGTGTAGGTCAGAGTCTCAACCATTCTCCCGGGACCTCACTGCTCACTCTTCTCTCCTTCCCGAGGAGTTGGATAGAGCGGCTGTCAAAGCTGAGGCCCGTGGCCCCCTCCTACCCACTGGGGTGGCTGCTGTGTAAAAAACACAGAGAAGAACCAGCGTGGGTGAGATGTGCAGCCCTCAGAGCCGCGTGCGCTGCTGGTGAGAACGTGAGCCGTGCAACACGGCGCAAAGCCCCGAGATAGCAAACAGAGAACTGCCTGAGCCCGCGGGCCCAGACCCGGTGTGTGCCCCGGGGGCTGACGCGGGGTCTGGAAGAGATCCTGGTGGCGGCATTGTTCACAGTGGCTCAGACGGGCAGCAGCCCGAGGCTCACGGAGAGGGCGAGGAGGATTGTGGTGTCTGCACACCATGGAATGCGACTCAGCCTTTACAGGAGGCAGTGCTGACACCTGCTTCAGGGTGAAGCCTGAGGACATTATGCCATGTGACATAAGCCGAGAGCCGTCACATCCATGGAGGCAGAAGCAGAACAGTGGTGGCCGGGACCAGGGACCCGGTCTGGGGGTGGGGGTGCGGTGGGGGTAGGGCTGGGGGTGCGGGGTGGGGCGTTACCGTTTAGTGGGTGGAGGTTCAGCTTTGCCAGATGAAGGTTCTGGCGATGGACCGCGGCGAAGGCTGCACAGCAAGCAGTCTGCTCAGCGCCTCCGAGCCGTGCGCTCAACACGGTCCCGCTGGTAGGTTTCACGTCATGTGTATTTCCCCGTAATGTGCAAGACAAGCCCCGGTCTTCGAACGAGGTGTCTGGAAGAGGCGCGCGTCGCTCTGCGCCATGCTCCAACACACACACACACACCCCCGTACGCCCATGTCCATGGAACCACCACGATCTAGATAGCGGACAGATCCCGCGCCCAGACGTGTCCTCGTGCCCCTGGTCATCCTCCGTCCTGTCCCTCTCTGCCTCCCCTGCGTGCTAAGCAATTACTGGTTCGCTTTCGGTGGACCAGTTCGCGTGTTTGAGAGTTTTGGGTAAATGGAATCATCTAGTATGTGTGTGTGTATTTGTTTATTTTTTGGTCTAGCTTTTTTTTGCAGTGGCATAGTCTTTTATGTAGTCTACAGATATTGTTGTGCTGCTTTGGGTACCATTTTGGGTACCAGGTGAGAGAGGTGGTGAGGACCAGAGCGGTTTCCATGGAGAGGGTAGCTGTCGTCAGCGGCCTGCTCTGCAGGTGGCGCTCCGCGGAGCAGCTGGCCGTGGGGCGAAGGAGAGGGCGACTCGTCAGGAGTCCATCCTGAGCGGCGGGGCAGAGCGTGATGAAGTGGAGGGGGACAGAAAGAGGGTGGCCTTTCCCGAGCCAGCCCGTCGGCCTCCGTGCTCTTTCCAAGCTGCTGTGTTACCATCGCTGGTCTTAACTAATTATCTAATCTGCAGATGCAAACAGTAAGTAGTTAAACTATACGAGGACATGCCCAGGACTGCTGGGTCTTCTCCAAGATGTTTTTAAATTAAGGCGAGCGATCGCTGTCAGATTGGAAAGAATGAGTTCCGGGTTCCCCCTAAGGCGTTCGTGGTATGATGTGAACCTGGCAAAGGGAGGGACAGAGGGACAGAGACAGATCACACTTTCAGACTTTCAGAAGCTTCTTGCGGTGACGTTCACTCCATCACTTCTGTGGCCCCCAGAACGTTTTTGTGCCGGTTTTATCGTTAAAAATGTTCACGTCCTGCTAAGTCCGGTGCCGTGGTGACAACCTGTGCGCGCTGAGATTAGCTATGAGACTTTTCCTGCCACTTGTTAGCCTGTCTTCCTTCCACAGAAGTAATAACGTGTCAGCTATTTTAGTAGAACCTGGACTCCCTTTGGGGGTTTGGCCGTAGAAAAACCGGGCTAAGCGATCTCTGTGGTTTTGGAATTGGGCGGTGGGTCATACGCCACCTGGGTGAAGCGTGTGGGCGCCGTGGGGAGACCGGGGTGAGTCATGAGCGGATAACGGGTCAGAGCGGTGGCAGCAGCAGCTGCGCATTTACTGTTTATTCCTTGCCAGGTGCTCTGTGTGCTTATCTCATGTAGCCCCCACAGCAGCCCAGCCAAGCGGGCTGCGTTGTCACCGCTGTTTCCCAGGGAGGAACCGGGACGTGCAGGGGCGTCCTGCCTGATCCAGCCTTGCAGTCGGCGTGGGAGGCGTGGCCTGCGCCCGAGAGGCAGCACGCGAGGTGGATCTTGCATGATGCGTGGGGGCTCGGTGACCCCTGGGGATGGGCATAGGAGGCAGCAAGATCGCGCGGCTCCTTGGGGGCCGTGGGAAGCTCATTGCGCTGAGGGCGATGACGAGAAGTGACATTGGTAAGGAAGGGCGGTTAGCCACAGCAGCTCTCTCACAGGTGCATTTCTGAGGCCTTTGTTCAAGTTCGAGAGATCCTGTTTCTGTTTGCTCAGATCCAGAGAGTCCAGGTGGGGGGCTTTGGGCCCAGCGCACCTCTGGGGCATCGTCTGACGTCAGGCCGCTGGGTCTCGTCGTCCAGGAGTCAGTTCACTGCTCCCGCCCTTCATGGTCAGCTTTGATTCTCTTCAGGGTCAAAAGAAATCGTTCTAATCATTTTAAACTGCATCATCTTCCCAGGCCAGCCCCTGCTCTTGACAAAATAGCCAAAACGCTAACCGTCAGCTGGCTTTGGACTGGTACCTCACTCCCGTGATTCTTGAAAGGATGATGGGGGTGAAAAGAAAGTTTTTCATGTGCGGCTTCATCCTTTTTCAGAGGCTAGCTCTTATTTCCTGCTTTGAAAAGGCATGGTGCCATTCAGTGGTGAGACTTGATTAGAATAAGGAGATAGTCAATGCAACATAAAAGATGCTTCTAAGTTTTAATGGAGCATTACCTCTGAGCATCACTGCAGCCCACCCAGTGCATGCTAGAGCTCTCGGTGTGCATCACGCGAGTGTGGTCCTTGTTTAACTGAAAAAATGAGTGGGTCATTTACGAATGAATCCCACAAGGTACAGAATGGCCACCCTTGTCTCCCAGTCCTTTCTTTCCTCCTCCGGCAGCTTGTTCGTAGTTTTATAAAGAGAGTTGATGCATTCAGCACTGAGGCCCTGGAAATAAAATACCTGTGGCCCTGTGTGGCAGGAAGGCTGGCGAGTGGTTTCGTCTGTGACGGCTCCCAGTACCTGGAAATGCCTAGGAAACGTGCTCTTCTGCCCACGTCGTTGGCATTTGCAGGGCAGTGCGTTCGCCAGGCTTGGAGGAGACATGAGTCTTCTAGCTTCTGCCCCTTATGTCGTCGGGCCTTTGACAGTAGATGGGTGACAAGAAACAAGGAAAACTGAGAGAGGAGGGTTGTTCTGCTGTCTCTTGTTTGAAGGCAACAGAGCAGGCAGCTGGTTGTTGAGTTGACTTTTTTGCGTAACAAAGGAAAAGCCAACATCCGGGGCCCCCTCGGACTTCCCAGCTGAGATTCTGGCGTGTGGGAGCGCTGGTCCCTCGCCCATGCGCCCTGCACGGCTTACCTGATGCTGAGGCTCTTAGCCCGGTAGCTGAAGTCGAGGAGCTTCATTCCCATCGCTCTTTTATCCGAAGCCCTCCGCAGAAGAAGCCGTCTGGCTGCCTGGCCGGCCGCGTCTGGCTCCAGGTCTCACTCCCGCACGAGCCACAGCTTCTCCAGGCCGCGGCCCCGTTTCCTGTCCCGCTCTCTCTAATGGGAGCTGGCAGACCCCGGAGCCAGGCCGCCTGGGTGTGAGTCCTGTTCCCCTACTCGCTTAGCCCACCTCAGGACCCGTTCTGGAGACTGACACACGCTCATATTTGCAGGGGTCTTAGAACCCTGCTCGTCTCATAGCAAGCACGATCTCAGTCTTTTTGCAAAAGCTGTGTGTCTATGTGTCGACTCTGGTAGTGGGGACATGACTCTACATGTGATGAATCTCATCAGAACTCTGCATTTGAAAAGGTTAAAAAGTTTACTGTATGTAAATTTTACCAATAGATCTGACCCAAAATCTTTCTGAGATAAAAAGCAAATCCCTTCCTTCCGTCAGCACAGGGTTTATTAGGGGTCGCGCAGTAGGCTTATAAAAACAACTCTAATGCCGGATAAATGTGCCTCTCAGCGTGAGAAGGTGATGTGGGGGTTTAGAGGGTGATGTGGGGGTTTAGAGGTCCAGCTGGACCTCAGAGGGTGGGGAGGATGGAGAGAGGCGGGCCTTCGGGAGGGTGCTGGCTGCAGGTGTGAAGCCAGGGGCAGAACAGCACGAGGACAGTTTGGGCGACGGCGGGAGAGGTGGTGACTGAGACGGACCCCCTCCCACTGCGTGGGGTGGGGGTGGGGGGGCTGCACTGTCTCCTAGCGAGTTCTCGTCTCTTCTTTTCCAGAAAGGCCCCCCTTCCGGGAAAGACCGGGTGAAGAAAGGTGGCTCCTACATGTGCCATAAGGTAAGTCAAGTCACCAAACTCTATTTGGGTGTCCTAACAGCAGGCGGATGGAGCCGTTGTCACCATGAGCCCCCGAATGTCCCATCTGCTTTTGCTCACATGTACCCGTCCCCATCGGGGCCGGAAAGAAAGGAGGCTACTCGTGTCAGGTTTGGGCTCAGGCAAGGATGGGGAAGACGGGCACGAGACGCAGGGGTCGCGAGCGGCCTGTGGCTCACTGGAGTGCGTCTGTCGACGCTGCCCTCTGACAGAGCCCTGGTGCCCGTTTGCCAGGGCGGGCCGACACCGTCGCCACATGCGGGTCTGGAGACCCGCTCCTCCTCTGTTTGCGACGCCCGCGCGTTGCTGGTGGGTGGTCTGCTGCGGTGCGGACGGAGGGCGGGTTGCGGTGCCCCGGAGCGGCACGCCGCAGGTGCTCAGGGGTGGAGGGTGCGCCTCCTGACATGACCTTCGACCTCAGAGAGTGTGTCTCCTCTTCGGGCTGTGAGTTCAGCGCCCGAGCTGGCTGTCCTTGGTTCGTCAGAGTGACGCCACGTTTCATCTTAGGGAGTTTGGAAATGGAATAGGCTTCTCTCCCTTTTTTCTCGAAATCATATATTTTTAGCATCTCCAGCACCTTTCTCTCCCTACGCAAGGATGGCATTTTGCAGACTGTTATCACGAGACACTTACGTGGGAACTCAGTCAGCCAGGCAGGTAGAGACTTCAACCACCTGTAATGCTCCAAATTAAGCTACTAATTTGATAACGTTGTTGGACTTTGCTTTACAAGCGGGATTCTAGAATTTATTGTGCGTTAGCATCATCTGGGGTCTGTAAAAAATACTGTTGCCTGTTCCCTCACTTGCCTCATTCCGATTTGATTTTTCTGGAGTGTGGCCTGGGCATCTGGGTTTCGAAGCTGTCAAGGTGATGAAAACATACAGCCAGGTTTTGGGAGCCACGGGCCTAAGGAGACTCTCTCTAGATTGTGCGCTTACGTGAGCGTGTACGCATGCGCGTCTCTGCATTTCTCAGACTTTTTCATGCTGTTAATTAGGGGGCAGTCCCTAGAGCTGAGTTCACTGTGTGCGTTCTACCTGCGTATGACAAGAGGTGGACCAACTTATCCTTACAATTCTGATTTTAATTTTAAATGCAAAGCCTTGTCCCAGGCCATGTCCCAGTACTTTTAAATGCTCACATACACATCCATCTTTAGTCTCAGATTTTTTCTCTCACTGAAGCTGCTACTGCGAGAGTATCTGAGTCCTCCTGCTGGAGAACCAGACGTCCAAGGAAAACAGGTGACGCTCTTTTTGCAAAATAGATTTTCAAAACCCTAATTGCCGCCCGCTATGTCTCCGACATATGGCATTCTTCTTAATTGGGACTCCATTTCCTTTGTAAGAACTGAGGACCAGAAGATTTTTCCTCAGGAAACAGGGGAGCAGATGAAGAGTGAAAAAACATTTTAAGCATCACACCGAAGTATCCCAGTGCCAAACACAGGAGTGCTATCTGCTTTCCCATTTCGTAGTCTTTGTTCATTTCAAATCTATACTGTGTAGGCTTTTCTTTTTGTTCTTTTAAAATATCATTTAACTTGATATTTATTTTTAATAAATACTTTTACATGGTACAATGGTTTTTGTATATTTAGCTTATGTCCCGCAACTCTGTGAAACTCATGTCTATTTGTAATGTTTTTGTTGAGTCTGTTATATTTTCTACATAGGCGGGAAATATAGACAGTTTAATCTGATCTTTTATTATTAATTTCTCTTGCTGTCTGTAACATTGTCTGTGACATCCATTGTAATTTTGAATAGGAGAGTAAGAACAGACACTCTTAGCTCATTTTTGAGGTGAGACTCTTACAGGGTACGCATTTAACTTTTCAAAGTTAAATTTGATGTTAATTCTAGTGTTTTCAGAGATACCCTTTATCAGCTTGAGGAAGTTTTCCTCTGTTTCTAGTTTTTGAGAATTTTTATCAGAAATGAATGTAGATTTTGCCAGATGCTTTTTCTGTCACTATGGAGATGTTTCTCTTTTCCAGTGTGTTAATGTGGTGAACTACACTTACCGATGTACAATTTTCAAATCTTAAACTATCCTTGCTTTCCTGGAATACATCTGATTAGTTATGCTATATGACCCTTTTTACATAGTTTTTGGATTTGATTTGCTAAGACGTTGAGCATTTTTTTGCATTTACATTCATGATGGCTAATCTGTTGTTTCTTTGTCTGGGTTTTGTGTCTGTGTATTCCTGGCTTTGTAGATCGAATTGGGAAATAGTCCCCCATCTTAAATTTTTTGAGGCACTTCATGTGGAATCAGCTATTTCTTACGTAAATGTTTGCTAGATTTCCCCCAGGGAAACCATTTGGACCTAGAGGTGTAGCCGTAGATTTAACTTAGTTCATAGCTGCAGAGTTAGGTGGATTATCTGTTTCTTCTTGATTAATATCTGAGAGTTTGTTTCTTTCAAGGAATTTGTCTACTTCATCTGAGTGATTGAATTTATTGGCGTGAACTTTGCCTTTTCATTGGCTGTTTAGACCAGGCACATGGAAGGTGACCGTTGATAAGGTTGGGTTTAAATCTGCCATCTTGATATTTGTCTTTGGACCATCTGTCATTCCTTTCCTCTCCCTCTCTCTTTTTTCATTTCTATGTTTTATCACTCTTTCTCTTTGGTTTATCAGCTATACCTCTTTGCTTGAAACCCTTAGTGATTGATTTAGAGTCTATGCCTATTTAACTTTTTTTAGTTTTAATTTAGTCAGGCTCAGAGGGATGGGGATGACGTGTCAGAATTCCAGGAAAGCAGCACAGTGCTGGTTGTGAGCACCTGTCTTTTCCGCTAGATTGAAAGTGGCAGTTTCGGCTGTAACTAAACGATTAAGATGCGGACTCTGGAGTTAGACCTGGGTTGGAGCTCTGTAACTGCTCCTTGCTCGTCTGTGACCTTCGGTCCTTAATCTTTCTAAGCCTCAGTCTTCACATCTGTAAAATGCACATCACAGTCGCACCTGCTGTAAGGTTCTTAAGGGGAAGGAATGGACCAACGTGCGTCAGCCCTTGCACAGCGCTTAACTCACGGCGAAGACTCAGTGGAAGTTAGTCGCTGCTGGCCCCATCATCATCATCATCATCATCATCATCATCATTATAATTATATTATTTTAATTAGATTGTTTTCCCCACTAATTCTCTTTCGAATAAGGATCCAACTGATGAACTCCTAACTAGATAGCAGAAGCCTGGAAATGATCCTTAAGGCATCGGCGAAAACCAGTAAAAGAAAGTAAATCACTAAAAAACAAGAATAATGTCAATCATTTTGAAAACCATCTTGTTGCCTAGAAGGGGACTGACCGTTGGTTCTGAGCCAGGGCCACTTGGCACGACTGAAGCAAGCTCTGGTGATTATTCGTAACCCGTGAAAGTCCATCCGAGGCACAGCTTTGGGGAGGGCGCGGATGAGGGCGCAGAAGGAAAGACCACAAGGCCTCCGGGCAGGAGCACAGACTCGGGCATGGGATGGCTGAGGCTGTCATGCTGGATCCCCCCTTTGTAAGCCGTGTGCCCTAAAGCACAGTTTTAGCACCCCTCAAGCGAGCTAACGCCGCCACCGCAAGCCCCGTGGGGGGCCAAGTGCGTGCGTCACCCTCCTGTGGAGCGCTAGGACAGTCCACGCGGTCAGTGCTCAGGAAACGGTAGCTGCTGCGCTCGAATGTTGTTAGATTCGTCCCAGCGGGGCCGTTAGCTGAGCCCGCAGCCTCCCACCGTTTCGCCCGAGGCCACGCGCACAGGAGTCCATCCGACGTCAGCGGCAGAGTGCCGGGCGAGAGGCCTGGAGGCCTTAGTTCTGCTGCCTGGTTTTCTGTGGCGATCTTGTTCGTGATGATGAGCTACAGTTACCGTAAAAGTCATCATCTCATGACAAGCCACGTCGCTGTACCCCTAGACGTCCGAGTCCCGAGGCTGGTGCGTCTTTACGCCGAGTGGATTATTCCGGAGTCCAGGGCCCCGTCCTTAGCACAGGTTTTGAGGTCAATTTCACAGTCATTAGCCATTTTGAGGAACTAGGACTACATCCTCTGTTCTTAATTAGTCAAATGACCTATATTTCAGCCACTCAAAGTACTAACATCCTTAATAACCAGGTTTTGGTGCTAAAAGTAGAGTTGGGAATAAAAAAGAGCACTGAGGACGTTTAAAATCAGGCCACGTTCCTCTTTCATTACGCGTTTCATCCGCTGCCCATCGTTAGAATTTAAAACGAACTGCTTACTGGCGGACGCTCGCTGGGTGCATGGGTGCATGTGACATGGGTGGGGATGGCACTGACTGGCTTCTCAACGGTGGCCGTGACCCCGGGACCCGGACTCGTGCTGAGACGCGCTTCCGGCTGTAGCTCTTCGTGTCGTCGGGTTGATGGAGGGTTTTCGAGACGGACCAGCTCTTTCCTACACAAAACATTCGTCGCCCTAAAAATGAGAACATAACTAACGAACATGTGAGCAGCGTCTCGTTTTAAAACGCCGTGCTCTGCCGTCTGGGAGTGTGTCGCAGCCAGCAGGGACCTCCGTCCTGTCCCTCATCCCCCGCAGGCCGCTCGGCCTCCCGGTGGGAAGCACCTGCCGATGGCCTTCGCCTGCTGCGGGGGCGTCAGCGTCCTTCTGAAGCAAGGTCGCTCCGACCTGCGGGGAGCTGGCGGACGCGCTCGTGTCCCCGAGAAGCCGGGCCACCCAGGGAGGTCGCTGAGACAGGCCCGGCCCCCTCCGTGGGGAAGAGCGTTGTGTTCCATACAGAGCGACACTTACGGTGCCTGCCGCGTGCCCGTGCTTCGCTTTGTGCGTGAAGACGAGGGGGAGCATTTGACGTTATTCCTCTAATAGCCCCATTATCCGGCAGAGAACAGGCGCAGGAAGGCTTTGCCTGAAGGGGAATAGCTCATGAGGCCTGGACTTCATCCTTTGTGGTGGTAAATCAGCAGAATGTCTGTCACAGTGTCCATTTCTATCAAGCCCCACCTCCTATCTGTGAGACTACACCTGTAATGTGACAGCACCCTGCCATCCCGCCCACGTGTCCTGCCTTCTCCCATTTATCCGCTCCGTGCCCGTCCTCGCCTTCACCCGGAATTCTCATTCCCCAGATCTCGGGGAACTGGGCTCTCGTGGCACCTCTCCGAGGCCACCTCTCGCACAGGGGTCCCCTCGTCACGCTCGGCTCCCGCCCCCCATTTCCCGTCCTCCCGGGCCGACCGCTCCCGGAAGCAGCCTGCACCTCACCGGCTGGTTTGTTGCGTGAGCGCACCTGTGACAGGCGCCCACCTGGCCGGCTCCAGTGTGTCCCACGTGCCCCGAGCAGCACGGAGCATGTCGTGAACCCTCAGATCGTGAATGAGGAGGCAGACCGAGCTCACACGTGGGACTCGAGGCTCAGGCCTCACTGTCTTCGTACTGTGCCCGAACCTTTCCATCTTCACGCTTCTGTATCACCGTTTTCTCCACCAAACACACCTGTGCTTCTTGCTACATCCTATAAATGGTTGCTGCTGGAATCGTGTCCCTTGGACGCCTGGCGGCAGCAGCATTTGGAAGTTAGAGCTGCAGCGTTTTGCACCCTCACACCAGACTCCTGGGCGTGGGGTCCGGGGGTGGGGGGTGTTTAAGCAAGCGCTCCGGGCTGGAGTGAGAAGCCCCCCGCCGTCCGTGTCGCGTTAGGCCCTGCTCTGGCCGCGGTCTGCCCTCCACCCTCCAGAAGTGTTCGCCGAGACTCAGCGCTCGGGAAGGATGGCGTCTCCGCCGGACTCAGCGCGAACCCGGGGTCTCAGCGCGAACCCGGGGTCTCAGCGCGAACCCGGGGTCTCTAACCCTGGCTGTTCCTTCGCTGTTTCGCGCCTCACCGTTGCCGCCTCACCCCGCCTGTGCCCCCCGCGGGGCCGTGCCCCCCCGCGGGCGTCCTCGGTGGCCGTCCTGGCCACAGCAGGCGCTCAGTAAGTGCCCGATGGCTTCCTGTCACGTGTGGCACGGCTGTGGGCCAGGAGCGTCCACGTGGGGCTGCCCGCCCCGCCCGGGCTCGCCCACCAGAGCCTGGTCCTGGAGATGCCGGGGCTCCCGTGCCTCGCGGCCGCCCGGCGATGGGGAGGGGACCGCTGCCCTGTCTTCCTACGTGGTCGCCGCTGGGCACGGTAGCGCTTCCGTGGCACGCCAGCCCCGGGCCGTAGCGGGTGCCGTCGGGGTTCAGGATCTCGGGCGTATTTAAAGGTTCACCTCCCCTTCTCCTGCCTGGACGCTGCCAGAGAGTACGTTACCGTCCCCACTGGCCACAGGGAGACGGAGGACGCTGGCTGGTGTCGCCCCAGCAGCTGTGGCAGGCAGAGCGACCCATCTCCCTCCAGGGTGGGGGTGCCCCGGACCGTGCCCGTGTCGGCCTCAGAGACGAGGCTTATGAGGACGGAACGTTCGGCTTTGGTGACAGGAAGGAGAATAGTACGAGTTAAGAACAAAAGAACGACCCCTTTACGCCCATCTGTCTGCCCCCCACTCATGAGTCCCAAAGTCACTCTCCGTGCGTGTGTGTGTGGTCCCTGTAAGCAGCTGGCGGGGTCTCCCGTCCCTGGGTCGTCTCAGAGTGGACACTCACGTCCTCGGGGGAGCCAGTTCACGTCACTGTCCGTTAGTTTGGATTTGAAGGATGACCCCGGGACATTGGAGGGACATCGGAGGTGCGTGCGTGGTTATTTTTGGCGTGCGGACGCTTTGGAGGTATTCGAGGCCAGGGACCCGTGGTCACTCACAGACGAGGTGGCCAGGGCTGCGCTGGGCGTCCGTGTTTGTGCGGGTCCGTGTGTGCGGGGGCCGGGGAGGAGGCGTGAGCGTGACGCGTGATGACGTCTCGGCGTGCGGACTCTCCCGGGGTGGACCTGGGTCGGAGCTGTGTCGTCTCGGGACTCACGTGATTTCCCTGGCATTTCCTGTGACAGTCACAGGAAACGGCAGCTGTGTGCCCAGCACTGTGCCCGGCCTGCCCCGGGCGCGCGATGCCCGCATGCATCAGTGCGCACACGTGTGCTTGCACCCCGCCCCTGGAACCCAGCCGCAGCCCAGACCCCACACACGAAAATGAGTTCCGATTTACACCCCAAAACAATGCCTTTCACGGGGGGTTTCCCACAGCGTCTCCTGCCCTTGCTGGTTTTGGGTTTGCTGTTCAGGTGTCGCCGATCCACCTGACACTAACCTATGTCTTAATGCGGCTCAGAATTAATACTCTCCTTGAAGCCGTCTCACTCGGTTTAAATCAGGTACTATTCTAAATGTACAAATAACTGTTTCGGTTCTAACAGCGATACGTGTGAGGAAGGAGTCCAGGCAGCAAATACACGTGATGGGGTCGTTTTAACCAAATTGCTCAAGTTACTAACGTTACGAAGGACGAGGCAGGGGACAGATCCAGCCTGTGCTGACCAGCCCGGGGCCTCCACCGTTTCTGACGTCCCCTTCCTGCGTGAGCGCCTGGGTCTGCACCCCGACCCCAGGTGGCCCGCCCTCCCTCCGGTCACCTGCGAAGGACTCAGGCCTGCACCCGCCTGGGTGCCAGCACCCTGAGCGCCTGACATCTGACGACAGACACGTCAGGGACCAGCCCTAGCGCTAAGAATGCAGGAGGCACTTCAAGCCTGCGCTTTTGACTGACTCGAGAGCTTTTAACTCTTTCTTTTCTGGAACACCTCTCTCTTGGTTTCTGCCTAGAACTGCGTTCCCAGTTCGCACACTCCAAGGCCCTTGGGTAAACTTCTCATTTCTTTCCGGCAAAGCCTCTGGGTTCTCCGTGTGACACGTGCTGAGAGTAGGGAGGGTGTAGCCCACACCCGCGGACCCTCCCTCCCGCCTGCCGAGCGGGGCACTTGGACCCGCTGGCTGTCCTTCCCACCGGCAGGCGCGGTTGCCTGGATGGAGAGCGTGCCGTATTCCGTGTCCTGTTGGCTTTTCATTCAACACGTCATGGGAGTGTCCTGTGTCACTGAATGTCACAGAAAAACATGATCTCGGTGGCTGCTTCCGTGTCCCACATACAGACAGATGTCCCACGACTAGTGTAACGCTGGGCGGTCGACTTGACTTCACTTTTTCACTCTGGCAGCACTGATGCTTCGGGTCTGGGCCACACTCGTGAGGCGTGGGCCGCGGGGTGGGCCGTGGGAGCCTGGCGCTGCCCTCCGGGGAACGGCCAGGCCCGGGCGCGGGCACTCACCCCCTGTCCCCCCGCCCAGTCCTACTGCTACAGGTACCGCTGCGCGGCCCGCAGCCAGAACACGCCGGACAGCTCCGCCTCCAACCTGGGCTTCCGCTGTGCCGCCGACCGCCTGCCCGCCACGGCCTGACCCGAGCGCTGATGAGCCCGCCCGGACCGCTCGCCTGGACCACTCGGACCGCGGGGGACCCGGCCCCGGCTGCCCTGCCCACCGCCCGGAGCCACCTCGCCGCACCCAGTCCCAGGCCGTGTGTGCACGGGGCGCGCCCGAGGCTCATCGCCACGTGCTTTTAATGAGTAGGGGTTGGGGTGGGGTGGGGTGGGGGGCCCCTGAGCCAGGCTGCGGGGGGCCTGCCTTCCACCCGGCGCTCTGCGTGGGGTCAGGCCCTGCGGCCCAGAGCCACCTCGCCCGTCCAGTGAAGGGGACACACCGCGGGGCCCCAGAGACGCTCTCCGACTCCGTCTCTGCGTGTGGCACGCCCATGGGGACGTCATAGTGAGAGCGTGTGACAGGTTATCTTTCAGCGCATTTTTCCACATGTGACCCTTGGTGACGTCAGTCGTGTAAACTAAGGCCCTTACATACTGCTCGCAGACGAGGACGGGGGCGGTGGTGACCAGGCTTTATACTCGGGCTGCACTTTTGTTTTTCCATGGAGATGGTGTCCTGTTCGTTGTCATGGTGACGCCCTCGTGGGCCAGCCGTCTGATCGTGGGGCGTCTGTGCGGTGACCCTGCTGCGCTTTGTCTCGTAACGTTAAGTGCCTTTGGTTCGGGGGGCAGTTATCAGCCCCGCTTCCCCCGCTCCCCACAGCCTCCGGTGAGGGTGGGGCGTGTGGGACGCGGGACAGCGGGGGCCGGAACCCCGGGCGGCCTCGTCCGCTGAGGCGCGTCCCACGCGCCGGGTCGTGCGCCGTCGAATAAACCGGTGTCTGCTGAGCCGCCTTCTCTCCCGCGTGTTCCTTGTGTGTTTCTCTCGCTGTTTCCTTTTAAAGAAACGACCGTGGCACGTGTGTGTGTCCTGTCCACTAGGAAACTTCACGCCCCTTAGCTGCTCGGTGGCTTTGACACGCACAGTTTGTGGCATTTACATCCCCGACAGCCAGGCCCTCCGCGGGGACCTCACAACGACCCACGTGCCGACAGCCAGGCCCTCCGCGGGGACCTCACAACGACCCACGTGCCGGGAGGGAAGGTGACGTCTGCGGCCCCGCCCGGGTGGCGGTCCCTGGCAGCTGGCAGCCGCCTCACGTGGAGGGACGGCCCCTTGTCTCAGAGTGTGGCTTCCTGCCCGAGGACCCCCGGGCTCAGGACCCCCACCCTGACCCCTTGAGTCCCTGAAGATGCGTCCAGTGTGCCCCTGGAAGGAAGAGGCTCGTCAGCCTGTTGCCGGGGCGTTCAGCTCCCATTTATTAATCTGTCAGTTCGGGGTCCTAAAATGTTTTGCTACACACTTTCAGCCATTGATGACTAATTCCAAGGAAAACCAACAAAAGCATTTGCTTAATTGAAAAAGCTAACGCAGAAAATAAGATATTTTATTCCTACAGTCAGCGCTGCTTCAGTAGTTTGGTGTTTACTTCTTATCTCCCACCTGCTTCTGTGTTTTCACGTGGTTATATTTTTACTGTGATGTGGCGTAAATATTTGGGGTGCGCTTTGGCTGAGTCTTTAGAACTGCATTTTCAGCATCAGCCCAATATCAGAAAGCATTTAAAACAAAATCTTTTTAAGAAGCCCTTCCTTGAAGAGCCTTATTTCTAGGTCACCAAGAGTGCACCGAAATGACAGACCGCTGCGGCCACCACGCTGTGCAGCCTTGCATACTGACACGTCGGTAGCGGAATCATTTCAGCTTTAATGCCCTAAACGCGTTCCCGAAAGCCTCCTCTTCTGCAAAATGGCATGCCAAGCCTAGGGAGCAAAGAGGAAAATTAGAGCTGGGGGCAGACCGTGAAAACTTAAGGAAGTTCGTAACCTGACAAAAATAACTCTCCTAATAAAACCAGTAGCTCCGTGAAGTCTCCAGTGGCCCTTGTATCCGGAATCGAAGCCTTCGCAGTCTCAGCCCTGGGGTTCCTCCTTCTCCAAGATGCTTCTCGAAGGCATTGGCTTTTGACACCGCTTGCTTGCATCAAATTAAAATCTGATGGGCGTCAGCTTCTCAGGGGGCGTGGGCAGCGTCTGTAGTCTCTTTCATCTGCACGCTCATCTTTTTGTCGCTTGGTAAGGAGCTCTTGTTTTGGGGTCTGTGTCCCTAACCGATTTCCTGCCCCACTGAAGCATGGTGGGAATTGAGGTTTGTTTTTTCATCTGCCTCGGTCCCCAGTCCTGGACGGCCTGAATGTATTTTCAGGGTGTACACGATGAGCTGAGTGGGAAGCAAGTCTTGTCTTCTTTTTTAAGACCTTACAAACATGATGAGAGGGCGTTAGGGGCTGGGGGATGAGGCGGGTGGTGATCTCGAGAAGATATCAAATTACGTCGGTGCCTCAGACTGCGTGGTGCAGCCTCCAGCTTAACGCGGAGAGTATGGGGCTCCGTCCATTACACGTTTTCCTTCCTTCCTCTTCCCTCCCTCCTTGCTCTTTTCCTTCCTTCCTTCCTTCCTTCCTTCCTTCCTTCCTTCCTTCCTTCCTTCCTTCTTTCCTTCTTTCCTTCTTTCTTTCTTTCTTTCTTTCTTTCTTTCTTTCTTTCTTTCTTTCTTTCTTTCTTTCTGTCTCCTTTCTTTCTTTCTTTCTGTCTCTCTCTCTCTTTCTCTCTCTTTCTCTCTCTCTCTCTTTCTTTCTTTCTTTCTTTCTTTCTGTCTCTCTCTCTTCTTTCTTTCTTTCTTTCTCTCTCTCTCTCTCCTTCCTTCCTTCCTTCCTTCCTTCTTTCCTTCTTTCCTTCTTTCCTTCTTTCTTTCTTTCTTCCTTTCTTTCCTTTTTTTCCTTTCTTTCCTTTCTTTCCTTTCTTTCCTTTTTTCTTTTCCTTTTCCTTTCTTTTTGACAAAGCATCTGTGTGCTCACATGACACTTCAGGAAAATAGAAATGGAAGGTGCTATTTAGTAGGTGTTTTTCTGGGCTGGGTGTGGCGGGGTCATGGCTCCAAACCAGTGTCTTGGTAAAGTCCATTTCCACCGACTGTCTCCCGAGAATTCTCTTGTCGACGTATAACAAGGCCGTGGGCCTTTCTTCCGTGAGAACCTTAGAGTCCTGGTCCTCTTGCTGATCACCTTTCCATCATCGACTTAGTGAAAAAGTCTTTTCAAAACAAAACAAAACATGGAAATACAGTGCTTTCTGTTTCGAGTCTTCGGGTAGTTTATACAAGAGGCTTGCGTTTTCCCTTTTTTTTTTTTTTTATCACATGGTACTTGGCACGCATTTCTTCCTCCTTCCTTCCGGCAAACCCTGACCTTCCCAGAGGCAGTCTGCCTCACGAACAGGTGACCCTGCAGCTGCTCCCGGGAGGACACGGGAGCGGTGCTCACGGCACAGGACGGCCACCGCCCGCTCACCCCGTTTCCATGATACCTGCATTCGCACGTGAAGGCTTCTGAGTTTTCCCTGTGGGCGACCGATTACGATTTAAAAACCAGATGCCGCGAAGACCCAGTAAAGGATTCTGCACCCAGGTGCGGCCTGCGGGCTGCTGCGCTCCGCCTCCATCCTGGAAAATCAGCTCCTTTCATGGAACAAAACCTCCTGTTTCTGCCGGAAAAAAATGACTCATCAAGTCAGTAACGCGCCACCGGTGGGGGTCGGAGTGTGGGGAAGGGTGGTGGTTTCCCGGGGGACGCCCCAGACACCCCCCACCCCAGAGTCATTGGCAGTCCACGTTTTTAAAAACATTAATTTTTTTTACGGTGACATTAGTTAACGAGATCCAGTAAGTTTCATCTGTGCTCTTTATCAGTAAGGCATGTAGATATATTTACATTGTGCGTTCACCTCCCACGGTTAGATTTCTTTCTGTCACCACAGATGTGACCCCCTTTACCCACGTGCCCCCCCCTCCCCCCGATAGTCCATTTTCATTAACTTTGTTACTTATTACACCCAGGTTGCAGATTAATATCGGAGAACAGCAGAAAGGTCTGTTTCTTGACTGGTGGTTTCATTTCATCGGTTGAAACTGAACGTCCACAGTGAAAGGTACCGCAGAGCAGGCTTGCTTCTGCGGGGCTGCCAGAGCCCGCCGCGCCGTGACGGAGAGCCGGCCGTCGCCGTCTCAGATGCTGACAGCCCCGTGGACGTCACTGGCTCCGAGAGGCCCAGACAGACCCGGGGGAGCTGGCCAGCTCCCTTCCTGCCTCCGACGCTTGTGCTGAGCACATGGGAGCAGGAGTTTAATGAGTGTCTTGATTAAGCCAAACCATTACAGACCACATTCAGGGAGGGTGCAAAATGAGAGATGCCCCTTCCTGCAGTCTGTCCTATTTAGGACTGGGGGCGTCGGGGGGATTAGCGCCCAGGGTGGAGTTTTCAGCTTCAGATCGGATTCTGACCTGCCCCCAAATGGTGATTGATTGACCCCGAAGCCATCCAGGCGAGCAGGCTGGCTGGGCCCGTGGAACTAAATTAGTCACAGCTGTCAGGCAGGAAGGCCGTTCCTTCCCTGTCACAGCAAGTGGAGGTCACATGGGGTGGCTCTCGGGGCCCTGGGCCCGGGCCATGTCGGACAAACGTCTTGTTTCCTTTGCCGAGGAAACGGAAGACCGATCAGAGCGCCTCTTCCAGCAGGGCAGCTTGGCGTCTCGTCAGAGTGACACGAGACGCTCTGATCAGCGCTCACGGGAAAGTGAACCCAGAGAGATAAGCCCCGGGTCAGGTGGCGCCGATCAAAGGGGCCCCCCGTCTTTGGTTTGGCGCTGGGGCGCACGGGCCCTCTGCGGCTGCTCTTTGGAGACCCGCAGTGTTCTCTGCTGACGCTGCCAGGCACAGCTTGATCGATGCACGGCTGCGTGGCAGGGAAGGGGGCCCCTGGCGTCTCGCCCGCTGCGGTGGTTGGAATCGCTCTGACACAGAAAGAGTCCCCAGAAGGACTCCGCAGCACGCGGCGTGCATAGGGCGAGACCCCCCGCCGTCACCGCCGCTGCTGGAGGGGACACGGAGCTGGACCCAGCATCGCCCCAGCGTCTGCCCCCGCAGGTGGTGGCGGTGGCACAAAGCCAGCGAGAACGGTCCAGGCGTCATTTTCCGTGGTCATTTTCCCAACTCTTCTCGTAGAAAACCGGGCCTCGGCGCTTACAGGGGCCCTGGGGACGTGGCCGAGGGGGCATCGCCACTGCACCCTTAACTCTGCCGCTTGTGAGTTTGGGGTGGGGAGGAGGGGTCACCTCAAGGTGAAGAGCGAGGAGGGGCGATGGACCAGTGGCCGGGAGCACGGGCTCCAGGCCAGATGGTCTGGGTTTCCGTTCCTGTCCTGCCCCTCGCCGGTCTTGTGACTCTGGACAAGTTACTGAACCGATTTGTTCTTCAGACTTTGCATATTAAGTGGAAATACCTCTGGGAAAGGTCGGAGCGAGGCTGGAGGGTTCACAGGGTGTGGGGTGATGGGTGCGTCAACCTTCAACCTGCTTGACATCCGGGCCAGACCGAAGGTTGACTGTGTGGCTATGGAATGTCTAAGGTTGAGACGGGGTGTTGGTTACCCCTTCAGAAGGCGTGTTTCTGTCACACCCTCTCCTCCCACTCCTTTTTACACAACGATCGTGTATTCATAAAGGAGTGTGTTTTTCCTTTTTTTTTAGGGGTGCGGTTAGGAAAAGGCTGGGCCTATTGGAAACATTCACCCCCTGGAAAAAATGATCAAAAGGTGCGTTATCAGCTCATTTGGACCAGGCTCAGCTCCGTGAAAAGAATCCAGCGGATAAGGACAGGTGACTGAGGTCACATGGGAAGCATGAAAGCCAGCAGTGTCCCTCACCGGGCTGATTCAGGAGGAGCGTGTGGCAGGACGTCCTAGGTGACACCGGATCCCGACTGTGAGACGAGGCCACAGTGCTCAGCCTCCACGTCTGGCTCCGCCGCCCGGCTGAGAACTGGGCACCGTCTGCTCAGACACAGCTCCAAGGAGCCTTCCAGCGCGAACTGAATGTTGACAAATATTCCGGAACAGAATATTCTGGAACAGACTATGTGTCAACATTCAGTTCAGTTGGAGGGGATACACCTCACTAATCTGGAGACCGTATTAACATCTGCCATTTTAAATGAATTAATGAGACCTTCCGGTTCAGGACACGTGAGGCGAGCGGAAGGCTGAATCGCATTGGTCATCGCTGTGGGCCGCTAGCTCTGGACAGGCCGTGGGTGCCCGGCCTGGGACCTGTGTCTGTGGCAGTGCTTTTCTGTCCCAAATGCTTCTGTGCGTCGTGGTCCCCATCTAGTGGCCACGGTGTTTGTGGATTTGGAAGGCCGGAGGAGGGGGACAAAAAAAGAAGGTACCAACATTTATTCTATAGGAAAACAATCTTTTTTTCTAAAGTGCCTCTCAGTTCTGATCTCCGACTCTCTAGAGAGAAGGCGGGAGTGGAGAGTGTGACCCGCAGAGCGGGGGAAGGCTCTAGAATGATCTTTCTATGCTGATTATTTCCTGAATTTCTGCTGCCTTTATTAATAATTCTTATTAATAACTATCCACCAAGTATCATTCGAAAAACCTTTATTTTTTTCATTGTAAGAACAATGCAATGCATAAGGTAAAGATAGAAACTCTAAAACGTATGCCAAGTATCCTTAGATGCCCTTCATTCTGTGAGCGCTGATCCTCTCCCAAATCCTTGCCAGCAGGGAACCGCCATTAGCACTCAGTGTATCTTTCCAGACGTTTCTATGCATTTACAAACATATCCGTGTGTATCGATACACAGTGACTACAGATTAGGTATAAATATACACATATTCACGCACATAAATCATACACGATATGTACAATTCTCACTTGGTTTGTATGAAACCGTAGAATCATACTATCAAGACTATTCATTTAATATATTTTGTACACCTCATGAAAATACTGTACAGGTCTCATTCTTTTTCAACAGCGGAATTAGCAGCCCCCGAAAGCTGGCTCTCCTCTGTCCTTACAACAGCTGGCACCTTCCAGTAAGGACCTCATGCATTCGTCTGGAAGGAACCCCGAGTTCTGCAGCTGTTGCACAGGAGGCACCCCAGACTGCCAGGTCTGGAGGCTGGCAGGATTTGTGGCTGTGGCTCCATGGGGCTGCGTGTGTCCGCATACTCTAAAAGCTGCTCCTTGAGGGGCTAAGCTTCCAATCAGCCTGAATTACAGTGCGAGGCGGCCAGCAGACACAATCACAGTCAAGCAAAATGAGGACAGGGAGGAGAATGCTTCAAACAAAAGAATAAAATAAAACCTTAGGAAGTCAAACCGCGATGAAATGGAGATGCAGAATTAACCCGAGAGAGTCCAAAGCAATGGCCATAAAGAGGCTCAGAAAACTTGAGATAAATGGATGAACACGATGAGAACTTCCGCCAAGAGGTAGGAATTATACTCACGTACCAAACAGACGTCACAGAGCTGGAGCACACAATAACTGAACCGAAAAATGCAGGAGAGGTTGAGCAGCGGACTAGACGAAGCGGAAGAAAGGATAAGTGACCTTGGACACACACAGGTCCCTGGAGCTCACCAACCGGAGCAGCAAAGAGAAGAAAGAATTTCCGAGAGTGAAGCCAGCCTAAGGGACCGACGGGGGACAACATCGGAGGAATGATATTCAGGCGATTTCCAGTTTTTCTTGTTAAAAAATGTAGCATAGGGAATATGCTCAATAATGATAAGTATGTGTAGTGCCAGGTGGGGGCTAATCGGGGGCATCATGTCGTAAGTTACATAACTGTCCAACCACCATGCTGTGCGCCCGCAGCTACCATACAATAATACTGAACGTCCACTCCCATTGCAAACATAATGTTCCGATCAACCTAGTTGTACCTACTTAACTCTTTGCAAGTTAGTGCAGAGATTTCTGTGGGATAAATTCCTGAGAATCTAACGCTTATCTCTAAGCATATGCTTACTTTAATTTGGGGTGGATGCTGACAGCCCTCCAAAAAAGCTGTACCAATTTATCTGCAGCTTTTTAATGATTTTTTTAAAATTTTAATCCTAAGATGAATCTGAGACCAGCCAAGGTGGCTGCTCATAGGGGACCTTGTGCAGGACTCGAGTGCCTGTCGGGGGAGGGGAATGAACTCGCACTCGGGTCGTCCTCTGGCCCGAGTGTCCTCAGCGCCCCACGGCTGACGTAGCGGCGCGGGGGAAGCTGATGGGGCCAGCCTTGACTGCAGATCCGGTCTGCCAGAGCGGTCCACTGTTCATGCATCTGTCCCCAGTACGTTCTTTTCACCCCGCCCCCCCCCCCATCCACAGCGACCTCTTAACCGCCTGTAACGACCGTCATTTCTCTCGCTGTGGCTGGAGCCCCGGAGCCCGTCTGAGCGAGTAATTCTGACCTTCCCTTCGTGTGGGTTTGTTGGGGACGCTTCTGACCTCATGTGCCCCTGAACATTGGAAGTCACTGTCTGCAAATCAGGGACCTTACATGTCACCTAGTCTCGCCGGCCTCGTCCCTCCATCTCCCTGCTCCACCCTGTGACCTCAGACATGGTTCCTGGGCCATGCCCGGCCTGTTGTGTCAGGGGTACGTAGGGGAGCTTGTCCGTGATTCTCTGTCCTTAGGCCCCCGCCCAGAAGACTGGGTGAATTGGGCTGAGACGAGGCCCGGGATTCGATGCTTTTCAAAGTCCCCTGAGCATGGGGGCCCTGCCCCTTGGGGGCTCAAGGTGCATCAGCTCTGAAACAAGGGTGTGAATGCTTTGAGCTCTCGCAGGGGACCAGGGGACGGAGAGGAGGGACGTCAGGACAGTTCTGCCTGGAGACTGCTGGTGGCAGGTAGCTCCTGGGGGTGACCCGTGTGTCCGTCCTGGTGGCCCCGTTACTGGAAACTGGTGCCGCTTTGCCATGGGATGGATTTCTGGACTTCCTTCTGGAACGACAGAACCAGCGGGGGAGAAGGCAAGACCGAGACGCCGTGCGTGCCTCCGTTGATGTAGAGCTGTGTGTGGACCCCCGTCATTCAGTCTCGGGGGACCCTTTCGCTTGGGGACTCTGGGTGAAGCAAACCCAGAGGAGCAACGAGCCAGCAACGAGCAGCCTTTGCCTCGTCGTCCCTTGAAATGGCAACTCAGAAAGCCCACTGAGGTGTCGACACTCCTGCGCGCGGGCTGGCGTCGCGAGCGCGTGGTGACGGCTGGCCGAGTGACCGGAGCTGGCAGCAGCGGCCGGAACTGAGGACCTGGAGTCGCCTGCCAGCCTTTCGATGGCGTGTGGCCTTTGGCTCCCTTGCCACTTGCTTTATTGGAATCTGTGGGTTTTGCATGATGAGCGTGGAGCTTTGGCACTTTGGTCCAAGACTCTTACAATGAAGTTGGCTGTGCGCCAGGGGATACATCAGTACTCATTGCCTTTTGTGTCCCCAGAGTGGTCCTGTTTCTAAGTGATGATGCTGAAACTGCAGTGAAATGTCTTAGTTTAACAAAGGTGAGTGACATCGCTGTCACCCCTGTCGCTGGGGCAGGTGGACAAGGTGTGTGACCAGCCATGGGACAGGTGTATTGGTAAAGAAATAGAATCTTTTTAAGGGACACTTTAAAAAAGTTAGTGAACCCATTTGATCTCTGTCCAATAAGGAATGTCTAATAATGTTTGTTATGCCTCAGACTGTTTCAAATGACAGGTGAAGAAAAGTCTGCCTTGCTTGTAGCCCTAATTTTCTGAAAATAAATTTTTTTTTTAAATCTGGTATCGTAATGAAGAAAGAGAAGAAAAGCTGTATCTATTCATTCGTCTCAGGACGATAAAGAGACTCTTGAGTCTCAAAGGTAAAAAAAGCCCAGGGTTACAAGATGAGTGAGTTCCGAGGACGTCACACACAGCGTTGTGATCACAGCAAGACACAGAGAGAGTAGATCTTGAATATTCTCCCGGGAAGGAGAAACGGTGGCCGTGTGTGGCGTGATGGAGCTTTAGGTCCCAGTCCGTTCAGACGGCAGCACAGCAGGTGCTCAGAAACACCTGCCGAACGCATCACGAGGTCGGAGAATCGTCGTCATAACCACCGAGCACCTGCTGGGTGCTCGGCAGGTGTGCGCGAGGGATGCATGAGTGACGTGAAGAAATGAATGCGTGACGAGCAGAGCTGGTCTGCTGCCCGGGCGGTCCACCCAGAGCTCCTTCTCAAGTGCGGACCGGGTGTCGTGTCCTTCATGAGGCCACCCTGACGTCGTCTTCGGAACCGCTGAGAGATTCTAAGTGACCACGTGACCCACCCACCCATCCCCATGTCAGAACGCCTTTGCTTTCCGAACGGATGGTGACAGGAAATATTAGTTTATTGTAAAATACTCTTACTAGGAACAAAGCCAACATATTCGTAGCTAAAACTTTTAAACTGGGCAAAAATTTGGGAGCTATTTCTGTGTGGCAGGTGGGGGACGTGGGAGAGCTGGTGTCGCAAAGTGGAGGATTTGTGACTGGGCTGGGCCCGGTTCCTGCCGTGTACACCGGTGGGTCTGCGGTGGGGGGGGGAGGAGGGGGGGCCGCTGCAGGGGAAGGAAGGGCACGGGGGTGATTGTCAGGAGTTGGGAAAGGCAGGAGAAACAGATCAGGACGCAGGCAGACACTTCCAAGATCAAACGGACCACTTTGTAAGATCCTTGAGGGCGCACGGAGGCGCTAAGGGAGGGGGCTCAGTTTTGTTCAGACAGGAGGGATGTAGGTCTTATATCTGTGTCCACCTGCTGTGCACAGGCACTTCGAGGTGGCGGCAGGTTAGGGAAAGAAGACAGGTGGTCAGGGGTTGGGGGATGGCGGGGTGACGGCTGGTTGGAGGGGCCGCAGTGAGCACAGGCCACGGACATGTGGGCGGAATTAGTGGCGTCAGCGCTCTGTCAGTGGCGCCCTCACAAGCAGGGAGCGTCACGGTGTCTGGACCCGAGAAGAACAAGTTAGCAAAGGGATGCATGGCAGGGATGGGGGGCCCATAGATCGGGGCATTTGTATTGTCCCAGTGCAACCTTGGGGACGTGGCACTGAGGACGAGCTGGGCAGGTGGCTGGGGGAGGATGAGTGACAAGGGGGCAGCATGCTGATGGAGGTGGTGGAGAGGCAGCTGGCGGCAGACAGAAGAAGGGAGGAAGGGAGGAA
>PVKZ01005255.1:0-57487 GCA_004027375.1 Macroglossus sobrinus
TTCTTCTTCTTCTTCTTCTTCTTCTTCTTCTTCTTCTTCTTCTTCTTCTTCTTCCTCTTCCTCTTCCTCTTCCTCCTCCTCTTCCTCTTCCTCCTCCTTTCCCCTCTGTTTTACTCCTCTTGTCTCTTCTCTTTTCCCTCTCCTCCTCTTTCACTCCTGGTGACATCATCACTTCATAAACTCTGAAAGGTCTGTGGCAGCTTAGCTGCCACTTCCCAGCCCAGCCCCAGCCCCAGCCCCAGCCCCAGCCCCAGCTCAGGCTGCCCTCCCTTCCCAGACAGAGGAGCTAATATAAAGCGGGGGTGGGGGGTAACATTTAGCCATTGGAGGGTGGCAGTGAGCAATGCTGAGAGGGTAAGCTGGCTTTTGCAATCATTGCTCTGTCACCTCATGCACAATAGTCCTAACCCAAACCCACATCTTCCCTCCAGAATCCCCCTCTCCCCTTCCGGTGCTAAGCCCTGTTGAGGATCATCCTTCTCTCCTTCAAGCTCTCAAATATCTTCATTGCCCACCACCTCTGTGAGCTTCATGCAACCATTGCCTAGCACAGGACTCCTTCAAACACTGCTCAGGTTTTTCTCTTTCCCACGGCCACTCCTCGGCCCCGCCATGGGCCTCTCACTGCTTCTCCCCTGAACACTAACTACAACTGCCTCTGACCAGGTGGACCTGAGCTCCTCTTCCCCCCTTCACCTATCCTACCAAAAATGGCTGGCACATTTTTTCTGGTCCTTGGTTGGATGACATCATACTATGCTCAGAAGCCTTCACTGGCTCCCATGAACCTCTGACTGAGGCCCAAAAAAGTATTCATAACCTACGCTGGTCTGAGATAGCTGCCTTCCCAGAGGCTGGCCTCCGCTCTTCCATCGTGGGAAGGCACTGCACTCCCACCTTTCCCCAACCCTCTTTGCCTTTTTCTGCCTCCTGCCTTCTCTACTGTCTCCTACTGCCATCCCCCAGGGCCTGAACGCTTCCCCTCATGAAGCTGCTCCAGAGAGTGTAACATCACTTTGCTTACATGTAGAGCACACGCACGTAGGGGTCCTGATACAGCATTAGAAAGATTTGTGGGCGTTTCATGTGACATTTGGTCACCTGTGGAGATGGATGGGGCTTTTGCTTGAGTGTGTGCGTGTATGTGGGTGAATGTGTGTTTAAAATGAATCATGCTTTAACTGAACGAGGTAGGGGTTGTTAGTGTGCTTGCCAGGCTCCTGCCAGCCACTCACCTGGGCTTGTGACAATGAGGATTCCTGGACACCACCTATGATCTTGGGGCCAGAATCTTGAAGCAAGAGGGAGTAAGAATCTGTGTTTTTAATAAGCCCTCTTGGTGGTCTTCAAATTTGAGGAGGATTATAGTAAGAGATCGCTGTGTTAAAGCTTTTAGAGAGCAGAGAGTTTGAGTGAAGGGAATCCCTGCCTCATCTTGTATGCATGTGTAAATATGTGGGATTGGGGTGGAGGATGTATATAAGCACGTCCTCACTTGATATCATCCATAGGTTCTTGGAGTCCATGACTTTAAGTGAAATGACATCTATGGAAATCCATTTCATCATAGGCTAATTGTTAAAAACAAAAGTTTCTGTGACATATTTTGGTCACAAAAACATTGCCAAACTTCTAAACAAAGACTCAAAACACTTCTAATATTAAACATTGAAATAAGTGTGAGCTATACATACATTCTAGAGAGACTAATAAAAGCAAGTAAGGTTATTTTCCAACTTTCTTATTCTAGTTCAGAGTCTCAGGTGAGTGCAGGCTATCCTGTACAGGACACTCCTCCACCCCCACTATGGCAGGGCACTCTCATACCCACACCCACCTACACTCAGACGGGGACAATGTAGACACGCCACTTCACCTCATGTGCACATCTTTGAGACGTGAGAGGAAACTGTTGTACCCAAAGAACACCCAGACGTGGGAGAACGTGCAAACTCCACACAGACAGTTACCCCAGCTGGAAACTGATGTTTTTTTCTCATCAACACTATTTGAGGACCTCCTGTATACGTATGTGTACTTGTTATATATGTATGTATGTGTACATATATATGTACATGAACACACATATATACATGGTATCCACTGCTATTTGGTCACTGCGTTAAGATCTTATTCAGTCCTCGTTACCCACTATGAAGCAGGTTCTCTAGTCCTCATTTTCTAGGTGAAGTGGTGGCTCAGAGAGGGGAAGTAACTGCACACAGTCAAAACAGCTGGAGAGTGATGGGGTAGGATTTGAACTAAAGGCTGACTCCAAAGTTTATGCTCAAGCCACTCTGCAATGCTACCCATTTGTGAGCTGGGACTCTCATGGGACGGATTTTCTTTAATTTTCAAGATCAAGCCTTGGTTTACAGCTAACCCCACCCTCTCTCATGATAGCCCCTGGAAACTGGGGTTCTGAGGGTCTGAGAGTTTTACTCACCAGCTCCACCCCTCTTCAGTATAAGCCTCAGATTTTAAAAGTTTAAAGCCTCAGATGGGTTTTAAAAGTTGACCCCTTTTACTCTGTTTTCAAACAGCCTTGTCAGTGCTGGGGTGAAGTATTCCTGTCATGGGTTGGTTTTGAAATTGGCTAAGGGAACAAAAAAATGAGGCAGGCAACTTGCCTTATCAGCCACAGTGAGTGCAGGACTGGCCCAAAATACTCGCCCTGGCTTTAAAACGGGTACCTCAAATTTGACCTCTTCTATGTTTAGATGCATCTTCATTGAAAAAAAAAAAGATCAATAGAATGAATATAGCCTCTAATAGCCTTTTATACTGTATGTAAATGAATTCATTCAGTTACTCTTCATTTGTGGAAATTCCATGTGGAAAATTGGAGTTTTAAATCATATTGTTTGTTCTATGTAATTGAAAAAGTGCTAAATACATGTAAGGAACAAGTAATATTCCCCAAACAACCTGCAGACATGAAATACTTCTGGGTAAAGGGGGACCCAGGTTTAAGGCTGGGCTTTGCTGTAGGGCTTTTCAGAGCCATGAAGACACTAATTCTCACTGCGAATTTCTGAGAAAGGGATATAGTTCTCAGCATTTCCCAACTACATTTGACTATGAACCTTTTCACAGAATCTTGAGGAGCTAATAGCCTCTAGGGTACATTTTATGAAAACTAGAATAAAAAATTACTAGAAAATATCACCCCTACTTGTGCAGAATACTCATAGCTAGTCCCCAAAGGCCTTTCAGACATGACCTCCTTCAACAGGGTTTTCTCAAGGGACAAAGAAGAGGGTCATTTGGAATTATGGTTGGCAACGGCAAGACCAGGGGAGCATTGATAGGGGAACATGGAGAAGCTCCAGGAAAACTGGAGATAAAGGTCCTACTTCAGTCCCTCCACTTGCTCCCTGGTCTACCCCAGAAGATGTGCCTACATCTCCTTAGAAGGCTTCCCTCTTCTGCAGAGCTCATGGAAAGACCCCTACTCCTCTCCACACGCACACACCTTCCCCAGGTATCTAGTCAGCACATGGCCCCAGCCAGGCACTTTCCTGGCCTTGTTTCCTCAGGAACATGGTTGTCGGGGAGCACAGCTTACCAGGAGACCCACATCATGGCTCCCTGTGCACAAGGGCTTGAGCGAAGGCTGGCCCCGGACCACATGCCCAGATTACACCTTTCCTTTCCACCCTGATCCCATTTAGGATTCTCAGTATCAATAAACAATCTGATTATTCAAATCACACCAGAGTGTGCTAATACCACGCACTATCCTGGGATAGATCTGCTTTTCAAGGGCAATGTTTGCCTAATGGTAGGATTCTAGGCCTTGCTGCCGAAGAATGAGAGATGGCTTTGACCTGTAGTGCCTTTCCAGGACCCCATGAGTGATCCATCAGAAATCCATCCTATGAACTACTCTGCTTTTCCAGGTGCATTTATTGTATTTGTGTATCCAGCAAGAAAACACATGCTGCTCAGAGTTATGAACCTAATGTTTTAAAAGAACCAGGAGGCCTTACAGGTACTGACCTATTGCTATTTATTATTCACTTGTCTGGACTCCTCAAACTGTGGGGGAATAACTCCACATAATGACCAGAGCTAGCAGGAACTGAGCCCTTACCGTGTACCAGGTCCCATTCCAAGCACTTTGTATGTATTAACTTGCTTAAGCCTCATAGTGACAAGTGGAAGAGATGCTATTTTGTCTTCTCCACTTGATAGAAGAGAAAAACAAGGATAGAGAGGCCAAATGATGTGCCTATGGTCAACCAGCTAAGAAATGGAGAGGAAGGACCTGAACTCAGGCCAACTGGTGGTTCTTGATAACCCCTCCACAAGGATACCAGTCTGCCCAGGGCTGAGGGCAAAGGGCTGGACCAAGAGCAACTGGTACTGCAAACCTGCAGAGGCCTTTAAAAGTGTCTCTGCCCATGCAGCTCAGGTGAAGCACAAACTGAAAGGCATTTGCATCTTAAAACAGAATCTTGGAGAAATGAATGTGTTATCCAAAGGAATAAGTCTTAAATGGGCAATATTCAAGAATTAGTAGGGAATGCTGTGTTCGCTAGAGAATTTTCCAGGTAAAAATAACCCTCTCCCCCAAAACAAACTAATAAAAACAAACAAACCAAACTAAACTAAACTAAAAAATAAACGACAACAAAAGTCACCGAGAAAACCACCCTTTAGGCAATTACCAATTCTGTTTATAGAGAAAACTGATAGTTTTAGAAATAAAAGGAGAAAGACATAAAGGGTTTCAAAGTATCAGAGGGATTTTTGTTTTTTCATTTAATACCAGATTTCAAAGAAGGAAGAATATGTCTGTCACTGTTACACACTCTTTCTGTTTAAAACCCATCCAGATGCCTTAATGAGAGTAGGAGGGTCCCCATGGCTGCTTCCCAAAGCCAGTAAAGAACTCCTCACTGAGAGTCTGGAGCTCATGCTCGGCAGGTCCCCTCGCAGCCATCACTTCTTTTTGAACACTTGACGGCATACCTGGTCGCTGCATGTCAGCTCCTGCAACATCAGAAAATGAGTGAGGGATGACAGGCCTTCCTTCTGCCCAGCCCCTGGCCCTCTTGGGGCGGGGGAAGCTGGAAAAAGAGAGGACGCTTAGTCATTCTGGGAAAGTGTATCTCACAGATCCAATCAGCTGGCATGCCCTGCAGGTAGCGGTAATTTGATTTTGACACTTGTATTGAGCTTGAACAACTATAAAAATAAAAAATGCAATGAAATTACCCTCCTGGGCGGGATTTCTCCTACTTTCGTGATTAAAGCAACATCGTCTAATTTATAAAAGGCAGTGAAGTCATAAAGAAGAGAAGGATCTATTAGAGAGAAGTGTTTAGAAGGCAAGGGCCTGGGAATATGCTGGCCAGTGAGCTGTCCCTCCACCTTGTGGGCTTTCTGGACTCTGGTGATTAGCGCCTTGGTTAGTGGTGGCACAGAAAACGACAGGGTGTGGGTGGCAGAAGGATTCCCTAGGTCTGCCTGTGCCAACAAGATGCTGTCCCTAGGCTTTGTTGGTACTTCATGACCCACTGAGAGTAGAAAGAAAAATATGAGGGTGAGGACAACTGTGAAATCATTGCAGTTGATGACAAACCCATTGTCTTAGCCACAGAGGCCACTGGGGATTGTACTATATAATTAAAAACAAACAAACAAACAAAAAACATAATTCAAAAGATCTCGGATGAGAAAAGCATGGCTCTGGAGGGCACCATGGTGACCTGAATGCTGACATTGGATCCAGATATGTGGCTGACTCCATAGGTGAATGAGTGAATAAATGAATGAATGAAAAGCCATTCATTGAATGAGCCATTCATTTAACAAATGAGTGACTGAACACATGAAGGAGTGAAAGATTTTTCATTATTTCAATGCTGAGCCCATAAATTGCCTTGAAGATTGAAGAATGAAAAGTTAAACTGTCTAGACAGATTTAATTTATTTAAGGAGACTAGCAATTGTTCTTACTGTTCTGTTCTAAATAACCTAAAATGTGTTGGAATCAGGTGGACACAGCTTATGATGAGAGGCCAATGCCCAGGCCCAGCTCGCCCCTGTTCATCTCACCCATACCCCAACTCCTTTTTTCCTAGGTCCACATAACTGTATGGAGGTCTAGTCCCACCCTCCTCTGGGCCATCTTAATTCTGTGCCTCACTTTTCTCCCCAGCTGGTCTTTTACAGGTTCCCTGCATTTCTCTTTAGATCTTGGCTCCCTAACTCAGCATTTTGAACTTTCATTTTAATTGGAGCCATCCACAGAAACAGCCATATAGATTTCTGCCTGAAGTCTCTTGAGCCAGATGTGAATGGTTTTTTGACTATATGACATACGCATTTGGCTTGAGCTCAGGGGAGGAGTACAAGGCCATCTTACTTGTCAAAGCACCTGGCAAGGTGAATGGGCAGTTTTTATGAGCATAGTGAAAGGAAGCTGGGCAGACCCTGGGACTTACCAGATATAGCTTGTCATCCTCAACCCACTGCCTCCAGCCACGGTTCTCCTTCTCTCCCTTCTGCACACACACGAGGACATCGCCTTCCCAGGTGACCAGTGACTGCAAAGACAGGTTCATCGACGTATGAGAGATGGTCTTGACTGGAACTGAACAAGCCTAAACCCACTGCAGTAGTTCCTGCAGCCATTCCTGGCCCCCCACTTGCTCAATGGGCAGAGCCCTCAGCATCAGCTAAGCCGAGATCCTTCCAGTCTCATTTTCCACATGCACTCTCCATTCCAAGCTGCCAAACAGCTTTTCGAGGTTGGTTCTATTGTCTTTTAAAGAATTCTATTCCTCTGTTTTATCATATGGTACAGATAGCATTTCAGATCAGAGGAGGAAAAGAAAATGAATTTAACTACATAACAATATAAAATTTCTAGAAGGGGAAAATACCTCAAAGTCAACAGATGAATAACAACTAGGAAAAATAACTGTAATATATAGCTGACAAAGACCTGATTCCCTTATATATAAAGGACTCCTATAAATCATTAAGAAAAAGATCATTAACCTAATAGAAAATTTAACAAGGATGTGAGCCAACAGCTTATAAGAGAAAACACACACACATACAACCCTAGCAGACGGCTTTTAAACATAAGATACTCAACCTCACTCATAATAAGAGGAAGGCAAATGTTTTTTTAGATATAATTCATCATCTGGTCAAAGATCAAAGAGTGGTAACACACTGCAGAGAAGCAGGCACTTTCCTATATGGCCAGTGGATATATTGATTAGTATTAATCTTATTGTAGGGCAATTCTATGTTACCTTTCAAAATATAACATGGTGTATACTCTTTGACCTAGGAATTCTATTTCTAGGAAATTTTCCTACAGGAGTCACCTTGTTAGGACTGCCCACTGTAAGGCAGTAATAAAGGCTTTGAAGTACCCTAACTCACAGGGGCCACACAGATGGCTCCGGTGCCAGCCTTGTCCTCTAGAACCAGGAGGGTAGACCTGCTCCTGGGTTTCCTCCAGGCAGCAATGCCTACTGGTTAGTTTCACAGAGGTGGCAGCAGAGATGCAGAACTCATGCTAGATGACCAGCAGGTTGGAGAAGACACAAACCTACTGAATCCCAAGAGGCAGGAAGCCCTGTGCACGTATTTACAAATTACACATCCTCGAACTCCTCTTTTCCTCCCTTTACCTCTCTCATCACCTGCATGGAACAACCTTGTGTATGTACCCCCTGAGATGATGACGTTGTTTCCATTTAGGCAGTGGTTTTCTGCTCAGGGACGTTCTTCCTCAGGGACGACCCTCATGCTACTTGATTTTCTTTCAAGTCCGTGCAAACCATATTATGCCTCTATGAACAATATTAACTAAGGAGCAGATATTTACTTTTCTATATATTTTGTAAACCCAGTTGGTGATAAACTGAACTGTGTTTTTTAATTCACCATCCTTACACACTCAGGGTTTTTGTTTTTTGTTTTGTTTTGTCTTTTTTTGTATAAATCTGCTTTTTACAGATTGTTAAGTGTACCTATTTCTAAAATAATATTTGACCTTGATCATATTATATATTTTATGTACAACTTTATTTCTTTTTATTTTACTCCTCAACACATTGTTGCATTATCTGTTACAGCAAAGGACTAGAAGCCTCATAAATTCTGTCACAGAACATCTGGTTAAATACGATGTGGTTCATCCCTGCTACGCAGCCCTTAAAGGAGGCAGTTCTATACTTACAGAGAAGAGCAGTCACCATAGTGTATAAAGTTTTTTAAAAAGCTAGGAGTGGGGCCATGTGCATAAAACAAGAGAGGAATGTGTATGCATGCATGTGTTTGCACAGGTTCTCTGCCAGGATTAAAAGAACCCTTTACAGTGATTGTCCTCGGAGAGAAAACGGAGAGGCTGGGGCCAGGATAGAAAAAAAAAATTGTTTTTTACTGTTTAAATTCTTTTCTAATCATCTGCATGTATTAATATTCCCCAAGTTAATTTAACTACAAAATTCCACACGTTTTTTTAAGGAAAATATGTCTTTCTCAGGGCCATCCAAAGCTTCACATCTTCGAATGTCTTCGAGAAGCTTAATTCACAAGTTGTTCTCCTAGCTCTTCTGGGAGGGAGATGTTGGCTGGAATATTCCAGAGTTCCCTCCCAGATAGATGAGAAAGTAATATTCATATGTTGTTGCCCATCATCAGTCTAGGACTCAGTCTCCTCTCAAAGAGATGGGAAAGGACTCATGTCTCCTATTTGGATAGGGACTATATCTTCTAATCCCTTCCACTCATATTGTCTTACATATAATGAACACCTAATACATGTTAATTGAATTAGTGTCTTGTCTCCCTGCAGTAGACAAGAAGCTCCATAAGCGAAGAGGCCATGTCACCTGTGCAACCCCCTACTTGGCACAGTCACCAGCACATAGAAGGTGCTTGGTAAGACTTGCTGAATATATTCGTGATCGACTTTGTTAAAATCGAGTCTTGAGGTAAACTCACATAGGGGAATAAATGAGCATGTGTATTCTGTTTTGATGATAGTTCTTGACAACAACTCAACCACCCCACCTCCTTGCCTTGGTTTCTATGGTACAACTGGAGTGCACACATGTCCATCTATATGGGCACTAGATGGGCCTACACTGAGATTTCCTCTATCACAATGTCCAAAGTTAAGGTCATTTAAAACAACCCTTTATGGTAAATTAGATACAGGTACTGTATCGATGTTAAATATATAGAAGTTGATAACTATACTGTGGTTATATGAGGATATCCTAATTCTTAGGGAATACATACTAAATTGTTTAAGGGCAGCATGGCAGATAGTTCAGAAAAAACTGTGTATCAGAGAGAGAGAGGGAGAGGGAGAAAGGGTGAAGGAGAGAGAGAAGGAGGGAGGGAGGGAGGGAGGGAGAGAGGAAGGGAAGGAGGCAGAGAGACAGCATATACAAAAGATAAAGCAAATGGAGCAAGGTGGTAACAATAGGTAACTCTTGGTAAAGAGTGTATAGGTGTTCTTCATGCTCTTGAAATTTTTATGTAGATTTGAATCACTCCCAATTAAGTTTTTTGAAAAAAGGGAAATAGCTCTTTACATTAAGAGCATTAAGAGACACTATTAACACATTTAAACTCTTCCCAGCATATCCGCCCCCATGTAAGAGTTATTTCTTCAGCATCCACCTACCTTTCAGGCAAACCCGGAGGTGGGAGCCTCCTGGAGGAGGCTTTCTCCTGGGCTCTCTAGGGACATCACGACAACATTAGTGGATTTAACTGCCATTGTCTTTACCTGCTGTTCCCTGCCCTGTCTGCCCCAATTGCTTGCTTTAATACAATAAAATTCATACAATAAAATTCATCCTTCTAAAGTATATAATTTAGTCATTTTTAAATATATTCACAAGGTTGTAAAACCATCACCACTATCTAAATACAAAACATTTTCATTGCTTCTCCCGCAAACCCTGTGCCTATTAGCAGTCACTCCCTGGCAACAAATTTCTGTCTATAGATTTGCCTATTCTGGGTATTTCTGTCTGTGGATTTGCCTATTCTGGACATTTCATTTAAGTCAGATAATAGATGACCTTTTGTGTCTGACTTCTCTCACCTAGCATGTTTTCAAGTTCATCCATGTCATAATATGGATCAGTACTTCATTCCTTTTTATGCCTGCATAATATTCCATTGCATAAATATTAATTAATTCTTTTAAATATAATATTATATGAGGTAACTTGTATATTTTTGAAAGAGGTTTTAAATTCTCTTCAAAACTAATCAGGGTAGGCAGTGAGTAAGATATGGCCTGCAGGAAGGAAGAAAGGGTCCCTGAGCACCTCAGAAAAGAGTTGACCCCATGATCAATGTGGTTTATTGCTGCTGCTCTGGGAGGGCAAAGAACTTGGCATTTTAGAGCCCTATTGAGCCTCTGCTGCAATCTCCCCACTCCAGACATACCTCTCCTCCAAAATCTCCCTGATGAATGAGAGATTTTTATAGGAACTCATGAGGGTAACCAAAGAGAAGTGGAGCCCTGGAGAATAAGAGTGTGAGTACTACACAAACACACACACATGAATGCACACACATGCACACAGACACACAGCTTATGGCTACATTCAGGTGTGCCATCACATGTGGGCAACAGAAATTAATCAGATAGATAGATTCATCCATTCTCTGTCACCCCTTTCCAGCTGAAGGGTCCAGTCAAGTTATAGGAAGTAGGTAGTCCTGAGGGCACTTGCTTTGTGTTCAGCCCTTTGCTGGAGACCCAGCAAACTCTGTCCTGGGTACTTCTCAGTCCTTACTAGTGAGTGAGTGAGTGAGTGAGTGAGTGAGCGTGAATGTGAGTGTGAGTGTGAATGTGTGTGAGTGTGTGAGTGTGTGTGTGTGTTAGTCCCAACTTGTTCCTGTGGACAAAGCAGAGACAAGAAGTGGAAAAGAGGATTCTCTCTCTTCAAGTAAGGAAAAAAAAAGTGAAAAGTAGAGAGACAGAAGAGGAGTAGGTGTTAACAGACAGAATCCTTTAAGAGACAGAAAGGGCTGAAAGGATATGATTTATTTCAGGAAGAATGAGTTCTCTACTATCAAAGGTGATAAAAGAACAAGTCAGAGAGAAGAGGCCTGTTTTTCAGTAGCCCATACCCCAAATGGAAAGACCAGGGAAAATGAATCTTTTCTGAACTGATTAAGTTAGAACAGCAGAGTGATGCAAAAATTCTGATCAAATTTTCCTATCAGTTCTGCTGTCTGATGAATTAGCCTTCCAACCACACAGTTCAGAAAAGCCTTGTCTATCCATCAACCTCGCATGGAGGGATTCACAAGGGGCCATTCCAGGGCTCGGAAGCTTAGGCTCTCATGCCAAGATTGCTCTGATGGAAGCATTTCCAAGGTGCTTTTCATTTTCTACTTTTCTTTAGCAAGGAGCACTAAATATAATTCAACCTTGACATGACTGGCTGAGATTATCAATGCTGCAGGACAACTTGAGAAATAAAATGTGTCCTGCTCTCTTGGCTTTAGAGTCAGTACCAGAGAATGATACTTTTCCTCCCAAGCCCAGGAGAGAAGCCAGAGCTCATATCCCTTGCTATAGGAAAGAGCTGAAACCTCTGACTTTGATAGGGCTCCTGGAAGCACTAGAGAAGAGTAGAACGCTGGAGAGAATAGGGTTCATGATGAATGGGGAAGGGCAGGGCGGAGGGCCCTGCATCTTTTTGGCACTTTGAGAGACTGGCCCTCTCCTGGTAGTGAGAGCATGGGCACATTTGGAGCCTGGGCAGAGGTCCTGGTGGCTGAATTGGCACACAGGGGGTTGGTGCTAATAATATTCTAGCTGCCCACCCTTGTATAAACTCCATGGTCACGACAGTGAGCAGTCAATGGCAACCACACTAAATGACAAACCGGAAATCCTTTCCTGGACAGTGTAATCCCTGGGGTCCTTGTATGATGCTAAGATTGGGGTGAGGAAATCCCTAAATTTGACTGAGATTGGATTTTCCCCCATTCCTGTTAGTGGGGACAACTAGGTGTAATTGGATTTGGAAAACCAAAGACAGGTGCCCTGAGTGTGAGTGTGAACACTGCAATAATTGGTCACTAAGCTATAATATCACATGGTGATCCTGGAGGAGAGGGGGCTTGTTACTCCTGCTTTCGCCATCACCACCCCACTTCTTCCTGCTGCTACCACTCTGCCTTATAAACAAACTGCTCCTCTTGGTGAGGGCTTGCCATTTCTGTAGACTGCAGTTCTTTGGCTTTGAAATAATTCCCCATTTATGAACTCAAAGTAGTCTGCTCACTTTCACGGTTCTACCTAAGCCCACACAATTCAAGCAGCTGTAAGTCTGGTCTTCTGATGCATGGAAGATTTCTTTTTTATTATTATTATGTCCTGTGAGTTAAGGTGATGTTGAAGCAGAAGCCACGAACTTGCCAGAAATTTCTCTAAGTTAGTAGAACTGGAGAAACCCTGCCTTCATTATATATATGGAACTATTTGTTTGCATTGCATTTTTCTAAAAATAAATCAGTTGGGATCATCTAAAATTGAGATATTTCATATAAAAACATATGAATTGTCAATATCTCTTTAAAAGAAAAAGAATCTAAGAACATGAGGCCTCAGTCCTTCATTGCAATGAATGGCTGGTGCTAAGCAGGACTGCCCTACTTATGAAACTATGCTATCCAACTCACAGAGTCACCTTTGCCCTGTTCTCCTCGCCTTCCAGGTTCATGTCAGTATATGTGAGTTGACTTCCTATCCCAGATCCTGAAAAGGCCAGCATCCTTTAATCTCTCTTTTGCTTACAAGCTTAGTGCAGAAGCCAGCTTGCTTCTTCCTACAGAAAATAATGATACTTATTGCTAGCATTATTAAGCCTATTCTGGTCCCCCTTTCTAGGCTGTTTCTGTCATTTTCTTCTTAGTGAAGTCAAATGGCCAGTCCTTGCATAGTATATAAGTAAAAAACACCTGCCCAGGTTAGTACCTTAACATTCCGGTTGTCCAGGCCCTTGGTGTACTCCTCAAACTCCACTCCAACAGTGAAATCCAAGTTATAGTTGCGGAATGTGCTGTTGGTTTTCGTCCTGAAGTGATCGTCATTTTGATCAATGATCTTTGTCTGATTTAGACGTACTGCAATCTTGCGGGTGGCAAAATCAATATCTGTTGGCAAAGGAAGTTGTGGAGGTTCTGATGTAATCAGTTAAACTCTTTCATTTTTTTTTTTAAACAAGAGCAAGCAATCAAGTCCAGAGACACAGATTAGGGCAGGCTACCTTTCTTTGCTTAAGTGGAAAACAAGAGTTGTCTTACACATGGCCAGTTTGGGCACCTCGGTCAATTGTTAGGAAACCTGGGATTACACACATCTCCTCAGGAGCCATGATAGGAGGAGGATGTAGCAGGTGGGGCTTATTCTTGAGCTGCAACTCTCCCATTCATGCTTGTGCACACATACATACACACAGCGCTGTGTGTATGAGTTGACTTCCTATCCCAGATCCTGAAAAGGCCAGCATCCTTTAATCTCTCATTTGTACCCATGAACCCACACTGCTCTACCACAGCAGCTCCAATATGTCTGTCTGACATATTGAGTTTCCTTTTCAGAATTTGCTAAACAAGAGACTTCATGGTAAAAGAAAAAAGACTGTTTAAAAATAACCAGTCTAGATCATGGGGAATGAGGGAATTTCACAGCAGGAAAGTATACGTACAAACGTCCATTTTTAAAGCAGGTTGGAATTTACCTAGCTCAGATGTTCTCCCTCATTCATGGCCCTTAGTACAGCTTTAAGAATATTCTGGTTACTTAATAAACACTTGCTTAGAGTATCTTTTGTTGCTTTTAAGGAAAAGATGAATAATCGTTTATATTTTTATTATGAAGAATTTCAAACAAACCAAAGGAGAGCACAAGGAACTCCCTATACTCATCACCCAGATTCAACAATTATCAAGATTTTGCTGCATTTACTCCATCTACAGCTTTTCTTTGTCTTCATATTTTAAAGGAAATCTTGTTTATCTCTTACAGACCATTAGTAAGTAAAAGGGATCATACCCTTTGATAGGGTGTTTCATTTCCTAATCTTTGCATTTTACAGTAAGAAGCTAAGTGCTGAGCTTACATCCTTGCAAACCCTTTGGTCATGCATAAAATGTCACCCAAGTCAAAAGGTTGCTGTCCTGTGGAATAGATCTAGAAACAGAGGATAATTCTAGAACTGCTAAATTTCTATCTTTGCTATGAATGTCATTAAGCTCTTAGTCTCTAGCCAAATCATATTTGACTCCTTTATGTCTGTAAATTCTCCAGATATCTTTGGATACCAATCTAAATCTTTAATTTTTTTTTGAAAGTCCACCTGGAAGATTTTAAAAGCAATGAGATTGATTCCATTTTATCCCAAGGGCAATAATAACCTCAAGAGTAAGAGTAGTTCAGATTCATTGAGGGCTGTTTTCCTGAGAGTTCAAGCCCCATCTCTATGACAGGTAGGTGATTAAACCTCACACTCTGTGCTATCTGCTGGGGGATAAATACTATTGTGTCCACAGGAGAGACCAGCTGTTACCAACAGTTCAGGGAACTTGTGTCAGTTTGGAGAATTAACATCTCTGCTGGCTGGGCACTCACCCCTTCTGCTGCCCTTCTGCAGTAGCCAAGCATGACCTCCCTTCCTCTCTCTCCTCATTTCCTTTCTGACTCATTTTCTTCTGAATTCCTCTTTGGTAACTATTATTCTCCTTCTCCTGAAGAACCAAGGAGAAGCCCAAGCTGGCTGTTTGGACAATGACAAGATTACTTCTGCAAGGGTGAGGGCCCTGGCTGGTCTCTTGGACCCTAAATTGTATAAAGTCAGCTTTTATTATAAGAGAATAATTTAAAGTAACATCAAGCAGCCCAGGAGGTAAAAAAAAATTTACATACTTGCATCCTATGTTGAAAAGAAATTATGTTAAAGTTGGCACAAACTGGTACATGAATGCTAGTTACTGTTCCTCACTATTCATTGAGAAACTTCCATCTCTAAGAATTCACCAGTGAGTCACAAAGCTGGCTGCCCATCAGGATCACCTGGGAAGATATAAAAACTACAGACTGCTGGGTCCTATCCCAGACCCAGAATCCCTGGATAGTTTTAGACCTTGGACTTCTTCATTGAGACCTGTTTGGAGAAAGACTTCTATGGTTTAAAAAATCTGAAAGCTACTGTCTAAGCATCTACTCATGTCATGGGCAGTGAAATGGAGGCCTAGAGAGGTTAAACGACTAGTCTAAACATACACAGCTGAAACAGCAACCACAAGGGTTTGAAAATTGGATGGCTGTGTAGAAGAATCAAATTGAGAGGACAGAACAGTGGTTTTGAGCTTGCATGACCAAGATGAGAGGTGAGAGTCAAGAAGTCCAAGACCGAACTAGTTTTATGAGAGAACATACTAGCTGGGTTTTAGGTGATGTGAGTCAGGGGCCATGCTGCATGGACCCTTGCTCATATTTGGGGTAATTATGAAGACATGCCTTAGAACCAATCAGGAATGGTGCCCCATGGTGGAACCGCCCTGGAGAAACCTTCCTCACTTCATTCTCCCAACAAACCCATGAGATAAGTATTATATTATCTCCATTTTACTGAGGAGGAAACTGGCTCAGAGAAGCTGTGTCACTCATCCTGGTTTAGACAGTGAGGAAGCAATGGAGGTATGACTTGAACCCAGGATGATCTGTCTCCAGGACTAGCACTGTGCTCCACAAGCTCTGGGCTGGCCTGTCTCCTTAGGTCAGACCTTCTTAGTTTGTGCACTTTCCATGGCTCCCTGAGATACCAGTAACTTCTAACTCTTCCTTACACTTCCCTTGGAGTCACAAGGACTTCTGGATTCAGCTGGAAAACACCTCCCTGTTTGGAATGGTTTATCTGCCCCAGACCTCAAGCCTACTGTCCCCACCAGATAGGAGTCCGAGTTAGAGCAGTCACACTCTAACCACTACATGTTCTCTGACAGCTCAGTTAGCTTCAGCTCTGAAGCTCATGGAATTGTAGCTGAGCATGTCTGTGACACACAGCTTGCAAGCCACGGGACATGGGTGACCCTTTATACTGTGAACACTTCTAGGCATCTCAGCCAGCAGTCACAGAAACCATGGTGTCCCACTGTGTTTGCCATAGGGCTCAGATACATATAACATTTGGCAATCAAAAAGAAAAAAATTCCACCATCAGCTAAGGTTGGAAAATGAGAAATTAAAACCAAGAGAGGTTGGTTTCTGCACTGAAGCATGTCACAGAGCCTTTAATCTAGGAAAGATGTTTTGTGACTCTAACTGGAGGATACGAGATGTAGCCTTTCCCAGCCTCTTGTGGCCATAGAACTGCTTTGTGGTGGGGAATCCAGCTGGCTGCGTGATCCACAGAACATAACATGAAAAGGACTGACCAAACCCCTTCTGAGGCACTTGTCTCAGTCACTTGGGTCCTCAATTATGGAAAGGTCTGTTCAATTTTTCTCCCTTTGAGGCAACTGCTGGACTGTTTGGAAGAAAGAAGACTAGACAGGACCAAGCGGTCCTGACTTAATCCTTCCTTAAAATTGCTAAAAGCCACTCAAGAATATCTTCCCTATTCTAGTCAATATAAATGTGTGCTTGCAGTAGGTGGAGGGCTAACATGTCACACTCTAACTCATGTTACTCTCTTCCTCCCAGAAAAATGTCAGCTTATGTCCATGTGTCTAACTTCAATTGCATGGCTGGATACATGTGTCCAGATCTAGAAGCAGCAAAGAGCAGCGTCTGTAAGTGGAACTATTGTTAACTACCTCAGGCTATTTTGAGGATTAAGTCTGATAGTGTGTCTGAAGAGCTCTGAGTAGTGTCTGGTGGCTTGTGGTAATGGCATCATAAATGGCAGCTGCTGGCATCATCGTAATCACTATCACTAAGTTCCCTGATCTCACAGGTTTGTTTGCTTGGAGTCCTTCGCATGTTTGCTTCTGAATCTCTGCCTCTGTGCTCCCAGCTCTCCAGATCTCATAAGGCCCAGCCCTAGTCTTGTCTGCTCCAGCCTGTTCTGCTCTTCCTTGCTTCCTTCCTTGCCTGCTATCTAGGGCATGTTATACACCCCCAGGAGACACCACCTGGTATTTTCACTTGATCTTAGTCAAAAGGCCAAGCAGTGATTACTACCTGGTATTTTCCTTTGACTTTTTCTTGGGGTTGATTCTTTCCTCCAAATTCTCACCTCTTTGAGGACAAAAACACTGCTGTCGCCTTGCTCTGTGTCACCATATAACACAGCCCAGGGCTGGGCACAAAGTAGGTGCTCAAGAAACACTTATGAATTGGTTAATGGGAGAACATGTTCTAGGACAGTGGTTCTCAAAGTGAGATCCCTGGGCTGGCAGCATGACAGTATCTGGGACCTCTCAGAAATGTAAACTCTGTGGCTCACCCTAGACCTATGGGGGATTGGGCTTGTTTTTATAAGCCTTCCAAGTGATTCTGTGTACACTACATTTTAGAATTACTGGTACAAAAGAATGAATATGAGAGTCAGATCCAGGTCTAAATACTGGCCCCAATTTCCCAGTAATGCCACTTTCCCTTTCTGAGCCTCAGTTTTCTCACAGTAAAATGGGGAGAAAAGGGCTCATCTTATAGTCATTTAACATAAGAATTCACTTAAAATGATGATAAAATACTTTACACAGTGCCAAAGAGTCTGTGGGGTTTTGATGCATATTGGCCTCCATGCCTTAGTCTTTTCTATTCAGATCAAAACCAGTGACTAGATTGGCATTTAGTCTGGAGTGAAATATTTGAGTCACATTTATACGTCACCACAGCCATGTGCAGTCCAAGGGCCCTGAATTCTGAAGACACAGTCAGGATGGTGGCTGATATACTCCCTTTCTCACATAACCCTGGCCTGTCTCACAGGCATTTCCCTAGCTTCCTCACTTTCCTGTTTGGCTAGGGAGTAGAACCAACTTTAGCTCCCACTCTGGCCCTCCATGCTAAGTCCATGCATCCTGTGCTATGCCCTGATGCTAGAACCAGTTAGGAGATGGGAAAGAAAACCATGGGTCACGTATTAGCAGATAAAACAAAGGAGTCTCCTGCAGGTGGAACAACTAAGAAAGAGTTGGGAATTAGAGAAAAATTTAGAATTGAAGTGTTCCTTAGCAAGCAAGTCTATTTTCTCTCCCCAGATGTGGAAATTGAGGCCAAGAAACATTAAGTGGTGAGTTTAGAGCTAGACTGGAGCTCCTGAAAATTTATCTACAAACACATTGTTTATCATTCACAACTAAGGCTTCCCTAACAAAAATTATTGTTTGTCCTTGGTTGCTTAGAAAGGTAGATCACAGCTAAGAATGCTTATCGCTGAAGGAGCTGGTTTGTCCTGGAAACACCATCCCTAGTCAATCTTTCTGACCAGTGCCGGGGGAATCGTGTTAGGGGCTCAATGTAAATGGAATCAAGCATACTTCTCCGGATTGAAAAATGGCGTGGCCTCTTGGCCACCCTTTAGCGTTTACACAGGCTAGTTAATCATGTCACCTCTGCTCCACAAGAGGGAAGGGAGCCAAATGTTTTGTTGGCAGATTCGTGATATTTCTAATCAAAAAAAGAAGTTTACCTGAAGCTGTAAAATACACACACACACACACACACACACACACACACACACACACAGATTGCGAAAATGCTTCCTCTTTGTACTTTGCAGAGAAAATTATTTTCTTGATATAGTATTTTAACACCAGGGCTATCAAATATATTTTATCTGCTTTTCTGGATTAAAGGTAGCTTCGAGCCTGATTTATAGCCAGGTAAAATGAATTTCCATCTCAGAGGAAAAGGTTCAAAGGCAAGCTATTTTTGAATAATATATATGGCTTGTAGCTGCTGCAGAAGAAAAAAAAACAACATTGAATGACTTTATTAAAAGCATACTTTTCATAACTGCATTTTGAACAATGCAAGCCATAAAGTTGAAATATGAGTATGCTACTCAACATTCAAATGCTTTGTAATGTGCTTGTGAAAAAAGCTAAAGTTGCAGGCTAAAAGGGCAGGTGCTCTTTGTAAATTAAAGAGCAGAGATGCGCATGAATTCATCTTATGAAATCTGACACCCATTCCAAGTACAGCTTCAATGGGCTTCAAACCTGGACTCTTTAATTCTCAAATCATCAGCACTCTTAGGCAATCGTGAAAAGCAGAGTGAAAGAGCAATCTTCTCTATTTTTCCATGCCATTTCTTCCTCCAGATAACATATTTAGCCAGGAGTTGGCCTGGACCCCTGCCTTTCTCCTCTTCTCACTTCCTCATGGACATCTCCAAATAGGTTTAAATTTTTCTCTGGTCAGCAGAGGCAGGCTGGAGACTCTGGGGTGCCTCCCTGCTCCCCTTGCACTAATCTGCCTCATCACTTGTAGTCTGATATTTACCACTGGAGTCAGGGTGGAGGTACTGCCAGTACATGCAAGGAAGGAATAAAACTTATCTTCACTCGAGCTTTTTCCATCCCCCCACCATCCTATCCCAGCACTTAGCCTGTTAGTGCATTCAGTGCCATGTGGTTCAAGTAAAGACTTCGGCAAGGTGTATGACCTCACTGACTTGTGAGCACCAGTAGGAACCCAAATTTTGTGACACTAACTACTCTTTGGGTTATTGGACATTTTTTTCTTTCTTTCCTCCCTCCCTCCCCTTTCCTTTCCTTCCTTCCACTCATTCACTCATTCACTCACTCATTTATTTTCATTTAGGAACCCTGAATGTCTCTCTTGAAATGTTTCTGAGGGTCCTACCTGTCTCCTTTGGATGTCCCCATCCCAACAAACCTTGCTCAAAATGAAGCCCCGCCTCTCCTACTTCTATGCATAATACCCCCACCTAGAACAGTGCTGTGGAAAGTCCTTGGGTGTTAGAAGCAGACAGACTGGGCTCCTTTCTGAGCTTCACCATGTCCCAGCCACAAGCAACCCCAGGCAAGTTCCTACACTTCTCTGGGCTTCAGATTCTTCACCTGGCAAACTAGAAAGCATTCCTTCCATCTTTGTCCCTGACTACACCCTGTGCTCTAGATTTTATATCAGTGTGCCCCAGCTGAGGTCTATCACTGGCCATCACCAACTGCCAGGTGCAGGTGGAGAAAGACTTTGAAATAGCTCCAGTCCCAGCCACTGTCCAACTGCAGCTAAAAGAGAGACCCCAGTGAGAAACACGTAGGTGAATACGGTGTACCACCATAACCATGCAAGTAATAATAAAATGATTGTTGTTGATCCAAGACACTGTTTCATGAGCGATTTGTTACACTGTAATAAGAAAACAGGAATACCATTTGTGCACAGCTATAACTTGACTATTTGTACCAGTTTGAGCTCCTTGAGAACAGAGGCTGGGCTTCATCTTGCCTCAGATGACACAGTCCCCTGCTTCTATAAGTAACATCTAAAGCTTTGGGGGAGAAGTCAAATGACTTCCCCATGTATGTACAGTACTGGCCTCACTCCTGGGCAGTTAAAGGATGGTCAGCCAGCATTCTGTCTTAGCACTGGATCTCATTTTTAAATCTGCCCTTCTTAGGCTCTTCTTTAAATTGAAGAGCACTCCTGCTCCATGATCCAGCCTGAGGAGGACCTCAGGATGTGACACATTCCTCAAGATAAAAGAGTTTATCCGCTGCTTTCCTTGCTGTCAAGAAAGAGTCCAGGGCCTCAAGAAACACCTGGTGTCTATGGAGGCAGAAGAGGATGTAGCTTTGACCCTTGGCACTCACTCTTTAAAAATTAACATCTTTGATAATTTGGGACAAAACCAAAGGTGGCCATAACATGTCATTCTGCTGTGGCAGGCAGTGAGTCATGTGGAGAGGCTGGTATGTGGCATGAGTCACCTGGAGTCTCTCCTCTACTGAACCAGTGACCAGGCTCACAGAGAAAGCCGATTCTCTAGTGCTGGGTGTTATAAGCTAAGAAAGTGATGGTTCTATGGCAGGGAGTAACGTTATACTTACTAATATTTATGCATCTGGGATTTGCTGAGATGTCCACATATGTTCTCCCCAAATGCCCAGGGCCTCATGCTCAAAAAGGCAAGGCAGGCAAGCCTCACTGACTTGTCAGTATTGGAAAAGCCACCCCTGCCTCGTGGAGTGGGTGTGGAGGAAACTATCCAGGTCTGCTGCTTTCAGCCGGTTGAACTGACGGGGTAGTCCCGCCTTAGCTGCTTCCAGCTGAACCATTTGAGACCCATTTTGTTACTGCCAGCGCCTGCCCCTCTGGGGCAGGTGAGAGGAATCCAGTGTCCCATGGTGGGAAGGTGACTCTAGCTGAGGCATTTCTGCATGGGGCATCATGAACTTGAGCTGGAGCAACTTACTGGGGCCACATGACACAGCAGGGCTCATTTAGGGTGCTAAACAAGTGCACCAGGGTGAGGGCTCTGGGAAAAAGATTTTTGCTTCCTTCCTGTTGTCCCATGTATATTAAGGTAAAATTGATAGCCAGGAGCAAAAAAAAAACCAAAACTGCCAAACATGTCACAGCCCTCCTTAGTCACTGATGCAATGAAAATGTTCATCAAGCTAAAAGTTCATTGCGCAGAAAAATCCATGATATCCATTCTTAGTGAGACTTCTCATCACCATATCCAAATTAGCAGACCTCCTACCCCCACCTGCATGCAGCCTTTTTTATCATGTTTCGCACAGGGAAGTTCCAGCCAGGAATTCCCTATGCGGAGACCGCTAAAGATGGAAGAGATGATCAGGAGGCTGTTGCAAGCTGAAATAAGGATGGGCAGCCAAAGCTCCTCGCTCAGTGCCTGGCCCAAGATAGCTGCTCAACAAAGTGAGCTTCCTTCTGTAGGTCCAGTGCTGCTGGTTTTCAGTGTTTTCTGACAGCCCCACAAGAGATCCCACAAGAGAATCAACTCAGTTGACACACTGATTGAGCCCGTGGCCTGGAGTTTAGTTCAGAAGCCAGATAAGCAGCACTTTTTAAAATCTATATGACAAAAGCCTTCCCTAGCCTTCTGTAGGTTTTAGCCACTTTTTTGCTTCCCCACTACGAGACTGACAAAAGAGCAATATTGGGGTCATTCGTGGATAATACCAGGCCTAACCAGTTATCTAAGAGATGGCTGTCACAAGGCAGGGAAGCTACTGCATTATCCTCTCAAGTTTGGCTTTACTAGTGTATTCAAGCACACGTGTCTGCATGTGGTGAGTATATGTGTCCTCCACTCAGTGTATCTTTTCTGCGTGTCAAGTACTATGCTAAGGACATTCTAGATATAATCTCATGTATTATTGTTCCTAACTTGCAGGCAAGGAATCTGAGCCTCAGAGAATTTATATAGCTTGATTGGGAGCTAGTAAAGGAGGAGTGAGGCTTGCCCTCAGGTCTTTGGAACTGCGTGGCGGCACCGTCTAGAGGACCAGACCTCAGTCCTCCTAAAGCTGCCCTCCCTCGCTCACCCTCAGCCTCCTCCTTACCCAGGGCCTTCATGTAGCCTTCAAAGTTGTCGTTACTCTCCATCTCCCAGGTTCCATTTTGGTCCTTTGTCATAGCGGTGGCTTCTGGTTACTGTGGGCGTGTGGTAGATGTCAAGGAGCAGGCTGCAGGGAAAGCGTGTTGAAATGAGTCCCTTTTATAGCCTAGTGGATCGCATTTATGACTTTGAAGATAACAGGTTCAAAGGTGATAAGCACAGCCCAAAGGAACTTTCCTTCCCTTTGCAAAGTTCAGGACTACATGCAATATCTTGTCCAGGCATGGGTGTCCTGGTGACCCCCACCACATGCAGGGCCCTGGGGCAGCTCATTTTCCCTGGCTGGGCTCCCATAGAGCCTGTGGCCCCACACAGAACACTCTACCCAGTACCTGAGAAAAATAAATAGTCAGTACCCACCCTGCATGCACTATAGGTCACCAGTTCTAAGACCTCAAACCTCTAGGTCTGTCAGCCATGTAGCTAGCACTTCTAGTCTGGCTGATGAAGCCAAAACGAGGGGAACTCTCACCTGTGGCCCTCTACCCTACTCTAGAAGACCAACCTATATTTTTCATTTTGTTTCACCTTTCAAGACCTCTGAGTTACGATTAATCATCTCCATTTTACAGATGAGAACTTCTCAAGGAGGTTAAATCACATATCTAATAACAACTGGTAAGTGGCTTAAGCTGGGATTCAAACCTAGGCCCACCTGGCACCAAAGCTCTTTCCTCAAAAGTGTGCTAAAGTCAGCATAGAAGGACAGCTTGAGCACCTGACTCTTGCTTGCTTCCCTGAGGGCCTCTAAGCAGCAGGGTTACTAAAGAAAAGTACCTTCTAGAAGCATGAATCTGCTGAAAGCAAGCAGGACATGGAGGGAGGCCAGATGGCAGGCATAGGGACAGTGAGACTCTACTTCAAGACCCTTACAAACTTAGGAACCTCTAGAGCAGGGGTTCTCAACCTCTAGCATGTGTCAGATTCACCTGGAGGACTTATTAAAATACAGATTGTTGGGCACTACCATTGAATTTCTGATTTAATGGGTCTGAGGTAAGGCATTATTTCCAATAGGTTCCCAGGTGGCACTAGTGCTACTGGTCTAAGACCACATTTTAAGACCTACTGTAGAGAGTAATAGAAATTGAAGAAGAAACCAATGAAGAAGAAACAGAATCTTTTTAAAAAAAAAATTCAATTTTTCAATTACAGTTGGCATACAACATTATGTTAGTTTCAGGTATACAACATGGCGATTAAACATTTATATAACTTACAGTGTGATCAACCACAGTAAGTCTAGTACTCACCTAATACCATATAGTTATTACAATGTTATTAACTATATTCCTTATGATATACTTTACATCTTTACAAATTTGTACTTCTTAGCCCCTTACCCTTTTTCACCTCCCACCCCAGAAAACATAGTCTTTGAAAAAGTTTCAGAGTTGGCCACACCAAATTTTGAACCCAGTTTTCACTACATCCTGACAATGGGACACCTGAACACTCACCTTCTTTGACTGTCAGGTTCATCTTTTGAGTCTTAGGGTCATTGTAAAACTTAAAAGTGATAATAAACATAAAGCTCTTAGCAGAGTCCCTGACACATAGCATGTGTTTATGCCAAGGTAGTGACTATGGCATGGGTTTGTAGATTAAGCTCCTAGCAAGTATTTGGCTTTTCAGATGTCCTTAACAAAACACAGCTTCAATATGCACTTTGGTTTCAGATCTGTGTGTGTAGAAGAAAGGGGGGTACTAGGGGTAAAAAGTGAGGGACGGTGGATGAAAGAAAGTGACTGCCAATCACTAACTCAGCCAGGGTTGCCCCCACACCTTCTAGTCAGGGAGAATCACCTATTGTAGAATTGGCAGCAGAGCCCCAACTTCAAAAGCTCTAGTGCTGGGGGAGGTAGACAGAGTAAAGGGGGTCAAATATGTGGTGACAGAAAGAAATCTAACTATGGGAGGTGAACACAGGGTAAATATATATATGCTTTACTGTTAAAGTTTGCAGCTGAAACTTGATTTCATTAACAAATGTCTCCATAAAAAAAATTAATCAATTTTTTAAAAAGTAATTGCTACTTAAAAAAAAAAAATTCTGTCCCAGGGCCCCTTAACTCTTCACATACACTAACAAATCACATACTGGATGTTCCATTTTCTCAGCTCCCTGGGTGTCTCCACTTAGGAACTTACATAACTCGCTGTGGAATCCCTTAGGTGACTCTTAACACTGGGAAAACTCATCAGCCATAAACCAGTCTTCCTAGGTTGCAAGAAACTTTGTGGAGACCACACTAAAAAGTGAAGGTGTGGGTCTTTCAAGAAGCTTGGGTCTGAGATAAACCAGTCAGCAAAGAGCAAGCACTACAGAGATCCCCGGGCATTTACCTGCAGTACTCAGGAGCATCTGATTGCCAGCAGCTGGGCTCCTCACTGCCTTCCAGAAGTCAGGCAGCTTCTCAGGCCCAGGCCTGCCCAGCTCAGCCCTCTCTTCTTCTCATGAGATGTGAAGGCCTTTCATAAGCAGGCAAATGGCATCAGCTGGATGCTGACTCAGCTTCCCCTCAGGGCCCACTCCTTCCCCTCCCTTTGAGCAATATCCTGTGACTTGTATAACTGGCTCAACTAAATGTGCTTATTGTGGGAACTAGATATTCCATCAAAATTGTTTCACCCAGATGAAAACCCAGGAGGAAAGGGACCTGAAATTCCTTCAGCTAGCAGGCAGCACTGGGCCTTGCTTTTGTTTTTTTTGTAAATTGTGCTTCTCCATTTTTGTTCCCAAAAGGAAGGCCAGGAGAACAGGAGGTCACAAACTCTCAAGTCTCCCAGGGCCACAAGGATCAAATTGCTCTGGCCTAGAAAGGGGCTCATGTGCAATCATCTGTCCTCCCCATTCCCCCACTCCCTCTTACCAATAGTCAAGAGGAGATGGAGAGCTGGTAAAGGGTCACTCCAGACCACCTCTTCCTGACGAGGCTGCCTCTCCTCTAAGGATTCCTGGGATGCCCTTGGCAGTCCCACCCACAGAGGTTGCTTCTACTAGACCTAGAGAATTCTTGTCACTTCCCAGATTAGGCAAAATCTATTTATTTACTCACTCTCTCCCTGAGATTAGGGGTCATTTCCTGTTTTGTTTACCACCATATCCCCAGTGCCTAGCACATGGCAGATGAGGAATAAACAAGTGTTTGCGGAGTGAAGACTGCTCCAATTTCCTCCCAATTTTCTGCGTACTTTGTGGAAAGAAGGGCAGGAGGACTTTAACTACCAGTGATGCTATGAGCAATCACAGTTCTTTTCAGAACTTCAAATTAACTGAGAACATTGGTGAGTTAATCAATAAGATATTGGTCCAATACTTTCTCACCATTTATCAAATGCCATTCGATGTGTTAAAATCAATGAAAATGTGCCCATTCAAAATCTTTATTAGTATTTTATTTCCAATAACTGGTTTGACCCATGATTAGAATAACAAGTGTGACCTTTCCTTGGAGTGCTGAGCACTTGTCCAAGCTTGTTTCATTTAACCCTCTTAGCAACACTTTGAGGGAGAGGGTGTCAGTGGAAGGGGACCTGGGAGTTCTTTAGCTACTAGGCAGCTGGTCCTTGTTTTAGTTTTTATGTAAATTGTGCATCTTCATTTTTGCTTATGGAAGGCAGGCCAAGAGAGCAGGAGGTCACAAACCCTCAACCTTCCCAGGGCCAAATTGGTCCAGAGAGGGGCCCATTTGCAATCCCCTGTCCTTCCCACCCTCTCCCTCTCTCTTACCAACAGTCAGGAGGAGGTAGGGAGCTGACAGGAGTCATTTCAAACCATCGCTTCTGAAGGGTGCCACCCGTGCCTCTCTTCCAAGAATCCTCCGACTGCCCTTGGCAATCCCACCTGATCCAAACTTCTTTCCACCTACCTTCCTCCCACCAGACCTAAGGAACATTTGGCATTTTCATTTACTATATCTTGGAAATCTTTTCAAATCAGCACATATGATCTACTTCATTTTTATTTATCTATTCATATTTTATTGCACTTTTTAATAGGTAACATATTCACGTGGTTTAAAATGTAAGTAGTACAAAAAAATATACAATGAAAAGTCTGGTTCGCCTATGTTCAGTTCTCACTGCTGATACTGCCAAACGAAATTATTTATATGAATTTCTTGTGTATCTGTATCTCTCCAGAGTTTCACAGCACATAAAGTCAGATATAAAGATATTGTCTTCCTCTTGTCTTTTTTATCCAAAAAAGAAAATACTATACATGTGGACTCACATTTTTCTTTTTCCTTATTTTGGCCAACTTTCATGTCAATACAGGAAGAGCTTTCTCATTCTTTCTGAGTGCTGCATAGTATCTCACTGATTACAAGTACCATAATTAATTTAGCCAGTCCTAGGTTGAAGGTCATTGAGGTTGTTTACTATTACTTGTAATTATAAACAGTGCTATTCTGATCTAACCTGTACATGTGTTTTTGTGCACTTTACAGAAAATGTCAAAGTGGTCTTCGAGTAGGTTGTTCCAGTGTATGTGTGTTCTTGTTTCATTATATTCTTGGAATCCCTGTGTATTCGCAACTAATTTTTAAAATCGTTGTCAATCAGATAAGTATGTAAAAATGTATTTTGTTGTTTTAAAATGGATTTCTTTTATTATAAATACAATTGAGCATATTTTTAAATATTTGCGAACCTTTTTTTCTTTTTCTATAAGATGCCTTTTCATATCCTTTGTTCATTTTAAATTGGGTTGTTAGTCTTTTTTTTGTTGATTTAAAGAGCTTTTTATAAATTAAGAAAATTAATCTTACTATAAAACTTACAAATACTTCCCTCAGTTTCTTGTTTGCCTTTTACCTTTCTATATTACACTTCTCCCATATATTTTTATTTTTGTCAAAAACTATTTGTGTGCAGATATTACAAAAGTCAAAGTAGAACAAGGTATTAAAGAGAAAACCACAGGCTCAAAATGGTGTTAACTGTGCTAAAAGCCCCTCATACCAAGCTTAGATTCGATACCTGATTTAATTGCAGTTTCAATCTCTCTCAGAAGTATAATCTTAATTAACCTATCTGGGATTTTCTGGTCAAGCACCAGTAAGGTAATCTGCCACATGGACCATGTCTATCACCCAAATGAGGAAGAGAAAATATGATACAACCCTTGATGTTATCTTTCCCCTGAAAAAGATGTTCTGGTCTAAAACTAATCCTTTATTTTCTTTTTGCTAATAACTTCCTTGCCACACCCTTCTTCTTACAAAAGCTTCCATTTTGTACAACCGCTGGAGAGCTCTTCTAGTTGCTAAAAGGGATGCTGCCCTTTCATGAATCATTTAATAAAGCCAAATAGTTCTTCAAATTTACTCTGTTGAATTTTGTTGTTTAACAAAGACATAATAAAACCAGAAGTCTTTTGTTTCACCCCAACTCAGCAAGTTCCTACTTCCCAGAAGCAACTTTTTTATACTACTTTTACTTCCATATTTATAAATAAACTTTTATCACTTTTCTTAATTATATCAATTTTAGACATCGTTCATTGATTTCTGTCAAGTGATGTTGAAGATCCAGCACACTTATACCTGTTCCTCTTTCAATTTCCTGTCCTCTATTTACTCTTTCTCATTCTCTTTCTTTCTCTCTCTCTTTCTCTCTCTCTCTCTCCCTCCCTCTGTGTGTGTGTGTGTGTGTGTGTGTGTGTATCCCAATTTTTTGTTAAGTCAATATTGAGTGTTTTTTTTTTACTATTTAAATATTGTTTATAATTGAGCTGAAAAATTTACTTTGATTAGACTTCCATTCCTGTACAGATATTTGTTTTTCCTGGAATTAACAATTGCCTCATTTTTTGTTTGCTTAAAATTGTTACTTATTTATTTTTTTAGCGTATGTGCTGCTGAAGTGAGCACGTGTAATGTAATGTGGAAATTGTTAGTTTTTGAAAGTCCAAAACAGTTGAATAGTGTCAATTTCATATATTTCAACTTAATACATATCTTTTACTAACTCTTTCCAATCTCTCAAATATAATGTGAAATCACTCTCAGTAGAATCAAGCATATCAAGTAGGACATTTTTTTATTGAAGATATCGTTCTGGAGCTCTTCATCTTCCTATTGTAGCCTTCCTGTTTAGGCTGCACCACAACCCGAGGGGGCTGTGCTGTGCCTAGAATTCTTAAATCTATAAGCCCATTGGGACAGTTTCCTAGAGAGTAACCCTATAGTTTTGATGGAGGAAGGTGGGCATAATCAATTTTCTGGATGGGATAGAGGTGAAAATCCAGGATCCAAGTTGTTCCTTTTGTAGATATATAATTGATTCTTCTGCTTTCAGTCTTCATTTCTGACTTCTGGGGCATTCTGCACTTCTGACTTCTGTGCCCCATAGAAGGGTCTGTGGGTAAATTAGATTGCTTCTTGCTGGCATACTCTTTTTGTTTATTATTATTAAATTTATGGGAATGACATTAGATAATAAAATTATACAGGTTTCAAGTGTATAACTCTATAATACATCATCTGTATATTGCATTGTGTATTTACCACCGAAAGTCTAGTTTCCTTCTGTCACCATGTATTTGACCCCCTTTGCCCTTTGCCACTGGCATACTCTTTGGTGACACTTGAGTTTCCTTTTTCTGTTCTGCTAAGTCAGTTAGCAGTTATCCAACCACCTTTCCATTTTTCCTATACGCAATTGCTCTTTTTTTACTTTTGTGGATTTATACTATTTTTATTCTTTTCTAAAAAACTGAAAAATTTTGACATGGGTAAAGAAATATTAGTGGATGTTCTGTCTAGCCCACTGATTTAGGTTATCTCTGCCTTTGGTTATCTTTGACTAGGCTATTTTTGAACTTTGTAGAGATAGAAGTCAACTCGTAGAATTGATTGTAATGCAGATGTTCCTGGTTTATAGCTACCCAATTGATTCCTGATCATGACAATGCAAATAGGTTGTGTCCAGTGGAGAATATAAATCTCTGTATGGTAAATTCTCATTGGAACCACTTGTAATATCTTACTGGCCATTTCGTTAATTAATGAGTTAATTTAAAATATTTTCTAAGTGTTCATTTTATATTTATATGAAAGGTATACTTTCATCTTTTAGAAAAATCATCTTTTAACAATTTTGGAGTTCTTGCTGCAATGCACAATAGATTCAGCTGAAAGAACCAGGTAGACTGTGTGCCCAGAAAAGTATACATCACAAGCAACTTAAGCCAAGGCACATTCTTTAACTTGGTTCCTAGAGGTGAAACCTGTTAATAGAACTTTAACTTTGTCAACTTTATATTTTCTGGGTTTCCCCCTTCCCCCAATTAATTTTGGTTTTGTTTTTGGTTAATTTATAACCCATAAATTATACCTTTTTGGTGACAGCAATGATTGGGAATTTGACTAAATGATTTGACCATTTGGTGATTTCTGTAGTTGAATGATGTATATGTATTCTTTGCTGGGTGAGAAACGACAATCTGGTTTGCTAAGGTTTTAAATTGTTTTTTATTTGTTTGTTTATGTGTTTGTCTATTTTGAATACAAATTAATTTAAAAATTCTTGCACACTAGGAAGGTGAACAGCTTTCTTTGTGTCATTTGAGTTATGACTAAAATTATAGAATTGAAGCTATAAGCTCTCTGTCTGTTTAGAAAAGCCTTTACCTCTCAATGTGTGTTTGTATATTTCTCTATTTCTGGAGGGTATAAATAAATTAGATCACAAAGTCTTAAATTAAAGGAACTTTGTTCTGATTGGTTTATAAAATAAATGCCTATATAAAATCCTGAAAAATAAGATAATTAAACTCCCAATACTTTAAATGTGCTATTAAAACATTCGAAAAATAATTTTTCCTAAAGCTAGCTCAGAAACCTCTTAAGAATCCAAATTCAAATAATTAAATGTTAGGCAAGCAAGACCAGTTTATTAATGTGGATTTAATAAAAACAGTTTTGTATTTTCTGATTTATCACTGTTAAGTATAATACAAGCAAACAGATTGGAAGTGAATACTTAAAACTGTCATTATTTGAGGTGATATAACCATTTACCTAGGCATAATCAGAATCAACACACAATCTGTTAGAACTGACAAGAGAGTTTAGAAAGTTTGCCAGATGTAAGAGCCAACTATGAAAATCAATAGCATTGCCTTATGCCAGCCATAACTTACTAGAACATATAATAAAAATGGAAGGAATTGTTCACAAGGGCAAGAAATCTATAAAGAGGATAGAAATTAACAGAAGCAAAAACATACAAGATCTCTATAAAGAAATCTTTTTTTAAATAGTACTCATTCTTCCCCTCATTTTTACATTAAAGAGATTTTTAAAAAATACAAAATTTCTCTTTCACTCCTAACATGCAATGAACCTAACAGAATTCCCCTAATAAAAAAAACTGAGGAAAAACGTGTATGATTATTAATCAACAATAGAAACCACACATGGGGAGGGATGTTAACTTTGGTCCCTCAGCAAAAAGGGGAACCAGCATATTTTTCTGGAGACTTGGTCAAGGGCTGTGAAGCCATCAGTTTGGTCCCCTTCTTGGCCTTAACTTCTCCAGACTCTGGGATGGAGCAGAGGGGAGAGTTTCTATGGAGAAATCTTGAAACCTTTATCAAAAGACACATAAGATAATTGAATGAAAATGGAGACACAATACTTTCTTGGATTAGATAATTTAATATTCTGAAGCTTTCTAGTCCCTATGAATTCACCTATAAATTTAGTGTACTCCCAGATACAATTCTAGGTAATTTTTTTTTTTTTTGCAGGGGGAGAGGAACATGATAAAATTGCTCTAAAATTTATATGAAGGAATAAAGTCTGTGAATAGCTTAGTCTAAGAAGCTCAAAGGGTAGGAATCTGTCTTAACAATACTAAGATACTACAGTGTCAAAGTAAAAAGTATACTGTGATGTTAATAGGAATTTAATGCACAACAGAAGTAACACCGTAAATCAATGGGAAAGGGACAGAGAATGAGCAAACTGGTTCACTATGTGGAGAAAAATAAAACCAGATATCTTCCTAATACCCCATGCAAATGTGAATTCTAAGTGAATTAAAGACATAAATATGAGCAATGAAACTATGACATTTTGGGGGAAAAATGTAGATTATTTTTGGACCTAAGGGCAAAGACAGACTTCTCAAACCAAATTTCAGAAGCACGAAACATAAGGCAAAAAGTTATTACATTTATTTTATATAAAAATTCAGGATTTCTGTTCAACAAGGGATATCACTGACAAGGTTAATTTATAACAGAGTGAGGCAGTTGCAATATCTAAAACCAACAAGTGAATAACATCTAGAATATACAAAAAATTCCCTCAAATCAACGAAAAAAAAAGGATAGCAATTCTAATTAAAAAAAAAAAAATAGCCAAAGGACACATATTAGCACTAGTACTAGCACAGAAGAGAAAACCCAAAATTCTAACAGACATATGAAATAATGTGTAAACTTGTCAGGAATTAGAGAAATATGTATTAGACAGCAATGAGATACCACTTGACATTTGTTAAACCAGCCCAAAGTAGAAAGCTGGATAAAACCAAATGTGGTGAGATATAGAGGTAATAGGGATACTGTAATATACTTGAGGAAGTATAGACAATGTGGCCATCCTTGAATACAATCTGGCTCTATTCTACACATTCCCTACATCCCAGCATTTCTGTTCTTGAGTGCATACCCTGAGGCAATTCTCAGATAGATCCATGAAAGGATTGTCCAGGGATGTTGAAGAACACCTGTCTGTTACTGGGAAGGTGAAGAGATAAAATGTGGAGGCTGTACACCACAAAGTATTATGCAGCAAGTAGAAGCAATTAATTCAATATATACAGAACAACATGAATGGACTCCAAAAAAGGATGGAGAAAAAAAAGTAGGAAACACAATGAGATCTATAACATAATACCAGTTACACAAATTTATACAAAACCACAAAACAATGCACATCTTACCAAAATATGTTAACACTATACTTATTAAAATGGTTGTTTATGGAGGAGAGGAAATGAGAATACAAAGATAAAAAAGAATAAATATATTTATAACAGCAACAACAACAACAAACACCTCATTAAAACCTTTTTAAAAAAGATACAGTGGTGGCATTATTTGTTTTGTTGTTGTTTGTTGTTGTTGTTGTTTTTAGGATTTAATAAATTTTGCCTGTGGACTGTATGGCTCTGGTGCTTTTGCAAGGAATGGTCGTTCTTTGCAACTTTCTCAATTTCAACTAAAGTAATTGATCTCTTTAGATTTTCTGTCTATTCTGGGGTCGGTTTTGATATTTTATATTTCACTTAAAAATTTCCATTTCTTGAAAGAATATTGTACTTACTTCTATTTCCTATATCAGTGGCTATTTCCTCATTCTAATTTTATTTTATTTTGTGTATTTATGGTTTTTCGCTTAAAAAATTAATTACTGGTTTATTTTATTTCTAAATATCCAACATTTGGATTTGTTCAATTTTTCTCTCTTTGATGTCATTAATTTCTATTTTTGCTTTATTAATTCCTTCTTCCTAGTATCCTTTATCTTCTCTAGCTATTCTTTCTCTAACTTTTAAAATTATTAATTCATTTATTTTTATAATTTCTTGTTAAATAATATTAATTATTTAAAAATGTGATTATTTCCTCTGAGCTCTGTTTTAATCATATCCCTTAGGATTTTAAATGTAGTGTTATTTTTAAAAACTTTTAATTTTGACATAATTGTAGATTCACAGGAAGTTTTAGTGAAAGTATAGAAAGGTCCCATGTACCCATCACCTAATTTCCTCCAATGGTGATATCTTCTATAAATATAGAGCATTATCAAACCAGGAAATTGATTGGCACAGTTAATACAATCGACTATAGATTTACTCAGATTTCACCATTTTATATGCCCTCATTTTTTGTACAGCTTTGTGTACAATTCTATGATATTTAATCACATGTATAGATTCATGTAATCACCACCACAATCAAGACATGGAACTGTTCTGTGCCCATAAAGGAATTCCTTCATGCCTTTATAGTCATATCCTCCTGCCCATTCCCTACCACCTGGAAATCACTGGTGTGTCCTCCGTCTCTGTAATTTTTTCATTTAGATAATTTCATCTAAATATAATCATATAGTATGTAACTTTTGAGATTTTTTTTCACTTTGCTTCATACCCTAAGATCCATCCAAATTATTTTGAGTCTCAACAGTTCCTTTAATTGCTGAGTATTATTCCATTGCATAGATGCAACACAGTTTTTTAACCTTTCAGCTGTTAAAGGCCACCCAGAGCTTATGGGAAAGGCATCTTGCCTTGGTAGGGCTTTTAGCTGAGTCTTGAAGAATGGTAGGCTTGGGGGAAAATCTGTAGTCATTACAGCAATCTTGAGGGTTATCAATTAGGAACTATAAAATGATAAGAGTCTCAAAGTGTAAAATGGCAGAGATTCTCTTAAGACTTTCCCAGGCCTTATTTGATATCTTAAATTGGTTGATGCAATGCCCACCTCATCTGGAGTGGCACTGTCTCAGAGGTGGCTTCTTCTGTGGGACAAAGGTCCCCACCTACTGCTGCGTGGCAGGAAGATTTCTTAACATGGTCTGGAGGTCTCTTTAGAAGGGCCATAAACGAAAGAATGGTCAAGGTTGAGCTGATAACCACAGTGAGTGAAGTTCAGGCTGTTAATTAACTTACTTACACAGTCCAGAAAGTCAGAGAATATGGGGAAAAGTGAGGAGCAAGAGGAGAATGGCATAAGACCAGGTCCTATTAGGCTGGAGAAAATCTGATGAAGGCCACATGGTGATCAATAAGAAAGAGCTCTTCAAATGTGCAACCTGACTTGGCTCTTCTCTGCCAATATCACAGCAGCACCATACCAATCAAAATTGAACAGAATTAGGAAAGATTCAGTCAAAAAAAGACCTCTTAGAGAAAAGACTTTTTGAACAACAAGTTCATAAGAATTTGCTAGAAAGAGAAGAATCAGGCATTTTTCAGAGAGAATGGGAAAAACAGAAGCATAGTGCAGGAACCATCACATTCACTTCAGGAGGAAAGCATGGTTCAGACAGAAAGGACGTATTCCAGAGCTTCAGGGCAGGGACTTGTTAAGGAGACCATGACCACCAAAATGAGGAGGGCAGATACTATAGGACAGGAATTAAAATGGCCCCTGGTGAGTACAGATAGTTCCCTACACTCTCTCACCCCCACTCTTGTCATGATGTCTGAGATGTTAAGGAGGGTCTAGGGTCACTTCTTCAGATTAAGACATCACCCCCTTCAGGTTTTTCTTTTAGAAACAAAAAAGTCCAAAGATAGTTCTTCCATCTTGTATTCACAATGGACCAGCCCAAAGTGCATCACCTGGGGCTGCATCTCCAGGCCTACTAGAAATTTTCTTCTTATTTTTCCAAATAGCTATTGAGCTTGCCCACCTCACCCCCTGAAGAGGGTCTTTCTAAATTCCTGCACCCAACATTGCTCTCTCTATTCATATGGAGCTCCATCTGAGGCACTCATTTGATCTCTGAACCTAATGTGACATTTCCTGTGTGAATGGCCAAGCCATGGCCCTGGCCCAATCAGGTGATCGATATACATTTATGGAGAATTAAAAAAACAATAAGAGACATCTCAATTTACTAAGGCATTTTGAAACTGGTATCTAATATTGCCTCATCTGTTTATTTATTATGATTGGCAGGTTTTTCTTTTTTTTTGAAGTGGGTGGGGGGAGCTTAAAATGTAGAAATTAACTCTTATTTCAGGAGGCCAGAAATATTGACAAGGTTGGTTCCTTCTGAAGGTTCTGAGCAAGAATCAGTTCAGTGTATCTCTCCTAGCTTCTAGTGGTTGCTGGCAGTCCTTAGCATTCTTTGGCTTATAGACACTAATTATTCTAATTTTTACCTCCATATTCAAATCACCCTATTCTATGTGTGCCCCTTTCTGTCTCCTATTAAGATCCTGTTGGATTTAGGACCCACCATAATTCAATATGATTTCATCTTGATCTCTACCTTAATCACATCTTCATCCCTCTTTAGAATTTGAAGAAAGAACCTGAGGTTTGTTTGCTCTTTCCTCAACTCTTCTAGCTCCTTGATAATCAGAGTCTGAAATGTGGCTTCATGGGAAGGACACAGTTTTGGGCATGACTGAGACCCAGTTGCCTATCCCAGTGCTTCCTCTTGTTCTACTTGTAAAGCCCTATAGAGAAGAAATAAAGTCTTGCCATCAGCTGCTATGTCATAGTCATGGGGTCCAGAGGGTAGGGTACAGCAGCCCTTCAGGGTTCCCATGGAGATCCCGTCAATGCACAAAGCGACCACTCTAATCATGTATCTGAGAGTTCCTGTAATAGTGACTGACTGCTATGTAACAAATGGCCCCATAGCTTAGTGTCTTAAAACAACATAGACATTTATTATCTCATAGTTTCTATGGGTCAGGAGCTTGAGAGTGGCTTAGCTGGACTGAAGGATCTGCTTTCAAAGGTGCCACAGCGAGAAGCCACTGCTGCTCTCCATGTGAACCTCTCCATAGTGCTGCTCAAGTGCTCTCATGACATGGTGACAGACTTCTCTCAGACTGAGCGATCCAAGAGAGAGAACAAGGAGAAAGTTCTCTTTTTCATGACCTAGCCCCAGAAGTCACATACATCACTTCTGCCACCAGCCCACGTTCAAAGAGGGAGTGGGGAAAAATTAGCCTCCACCTTTTTAAGGAAGGCATGTCAGAGAATTTGCCAAAATATTTAAAAACCACTACAGCTCTCCTCTTGACTCCATCCTTCTTTTCCTCTGTCTTCATCTACTTTGTCTTATACTACTCTGCTCCCCCAACCCTTGCTCCCCCAACCCCAGGGTCCAGGATCTCTGCCAGAGTGGTACGTGTGGGTAGAGGTGGTGGTGGGTTCTAAATTAGATTACAAATATTTCTTCTTGTTTCATATTCCAAGAATCTTCTCAATAAAAGGTGAGTGAGAAGAGAAAGAAAGAGGTTAGGGGAAAATACCCTATTTTGACACATGAAAATGCATAATTTTAAGCAATTTCACTAACTTGTCAGAGATTCAGTGTTTTCATCAGGAGGTTGGGGATGATAATATATGTCTCACAAAATTGTTATTTTGGGACCATTATAGTCACAAGTAACCAAACTCCAACTTATACTACTTAAGGAAAAACAAAGGATCTAATTTGCTCATAAATAAAAAGCCCAGGGTTAGGACTAGTGTCAGGCAGGGCTGGATCCTTATGCGTGAATGATAAAGCATCATCTATTCTCTTCCCTCTGTTTTCCTTCACGAAGCTTTCATTTCAGTAAGGCTCTCTCCACGTGATGGCTCTCAGCAGCTCCAGGTTGGCATTCAACCCCTTTATCTTCCCCGACTGTAGAGCATCTCCTTCTCAGGGGTTGAAACTAAAAACTCAAGATCATGCACTTGTGTACCAGATCCAATAACCCCGGGTTTGATTGGCCAGGCCCTGGAAGTGACTGGGGTAAAGAAAGTAAGTCCTGTCTGAACCACATGGACTGAGGAAGAAGAAAGGGGAACAGACTTGAAACAAGAAAACTAGCAGTGATCTACTATGCTGCTTATGAAGATTGAAGGAGATAAGTGTTTTCATGACACTTTATGGGAAATGTCTTTTTTCTGGGTTTTTCTCTTTTCCTCCCTCTCCATATTTAATCATTTGATAAGTCCATGGACTCTCTCTTAGGATTATTGTTTGCAACTGCCCCTTCTCTCCATCCCATTGCCTTGGTGTGGCCTCTCACTGCCACTTTCCTGGACTATGTTGGAGCACCAACTCACTGGCTCCACTCCAACTCTCTGAGAGCACCTGAACCTGAATCTGGCTCTTCACGTCTACACACTTTCCAATGTCCCTTTGGTTATAGAGGTCCAGGTGGAAGGTTTATGGTAGAGAAAACTGGCTATAGCTATGTGGTAGAGCTGTCTAGCTGGGATGGAGTGGGGATGCATGGTAGCAATGGTTCCCAAGGCAGCCCTGGAGACCAGAGCTGAGGGAGACCACATGGCCATAGTGCACTACAGTTTCTCAGCCTCTACATACAAGCAGCTTCACCCATCATCTCCCCCAGAGGAGAAACAATTGCTTGCCAAGCTTAGATCTAAAATGAAAAGCATCTGGTTAACTCCGCCAATTGGTTCCACAAGGACATTCATAGTCAAGGCAGATGGAGTTTGATTTTACGCAGTCATTTATTTATTTTATTTAATTTATTTTAACTAGTTTTTAAGAAAGTTTTTATCATAGAGTATTTCAAACATCTATGAAGGAGACAGGATAGTTGAATGAATTCCACATATCTGTTATCCAGCTTCAACATTTATTATTATGGCCAGTCTTAGTTCATTTCTTCCCCTCCCAAATTATTTTGAAACAAATCCCAGACATTATACTTCTTATCCATAAACATTTCAGTGTGTATCTCTAAAAGACAAGAACTCTTAAAATATATGACCATAATGCCATTATCACACCTAAAATTTAAACAGTATTTCTGGTAATATCACCAAATAGTGTCAGTGTACAAATTTCCCTAATTATCTCATATCCCTTTTTGTTTTAGTTTGTTTTTACAGTTCATTAGTTTGAATTAGGATTCAAATAAAGGCCGTATAGCATGATTAGTTGATATGTCTCCTGAGTTTCTTTTAGCCTGTAGGTTCCCTTTCTTACCTTTTTTAAAAATTCATTGCAATTTATTTGTCAAAGAAACCAGGTTATTTGTCCTGAAGTTTCTCACAGTCTGAGTTTTCCTGATTGCATCCCTAAAATGTCCTTTAATATGTTTCTCTGTCCCTGCATTTTCTGCTAATATGTAGTATAGGAAGCACATAGTTCTGGTTGCCTCTCTATTCTGTGCCTGTTGCCAGTGTCGATAGCACCCATGATATTGGAAACTGAAATAGAAGCTTTGCCACTGGCGCCAGCCCAAAGTCCATTTCTCTGCTGCCTCCATTTCCAAACAATCAAGTCTGCATTGTCCACCTCCCTCACATGGTTCTCTTTCTGAATTTCTTCACTCAGGCATATCTAGTTGAAAAAAGTTGGTCTGATATCTGGGGCCTGGCAAAGTAGCCTCAAAAGCTGGTTTTTTCTTCCATGAATACTTTGGAGAGGTAAAATTCCTAATGAAAGAAACTCCCCAAACTTGGGAGAGTTGTTGGCAAGACGACAGACAGCCACAAATGTGACGAATGTCCACTGGGGGTGTCTAAACCAATGGTAAAACTGAGAGTTAAGTTAGAAGTTCGAACAGGGCCTCCAATAGGAGCCTGTGATAATGGGGAAGAAACCCATTTGGCTCGGATCTCACATTTGTGAAGGGCTTTTCAACCTTTGACACTATCACCAAATACAGTTATATGTGAAGGTCACAGAGACAGGATTGGAACAGAAGGAAGGAAGTTCATGCTCCAGCTTTAAACTTGTGTACCATGATTGGACCAGACTGCCTCGGGTATACTATAAATTCATAAATTTTATAAATCTTATAATTACCTTGAAACTAGAATAACATAATTATATTACATTGTATTTTTGTGTGCTAAACTATTTAATTTGTTACATGCAACCATTTAAAATAAAACACAACTTTTGTCATTCTACTATTTCTTTATTGCGGACATCTCAAAAAGGGGAAATGGCCAGGATCACCCTTGAAAGAATCAGCTCAAAGAAAGGGGCTGGGTTTGTGGGCTCCCCAAACTTGTCTCTGAAGGATTGGTAGAATTTTGATTATTAGAGGGGAAATGGGGATATCATTGTTAGTAAGTGTCCTTCCTAGAGTGAATCGAATCCTTTTTTTCAAAGAGACAGCCCTCTTGTTTCTTGTCCCAACTTTCTCAGAGCGAAGATCCTTTTCTGTGACCTGGGTGATTTACAGGTCCCCAGCTCAGGGGTGGGATGTAAGGCTGGAGCTGAATTAGTGAAGTCTCTGGGAACTCAGGGTAGGAAGACCCAGAGCTACAGGTGAGGGTGGATGATGTGGGAAGGTTGATCCCATCAGTGTTGGTGTAGATAAGGGACATTTAGGAGGATTGAGCAGACTTTAATTGCAATGCAGTGTTGAGGTGTTTAATTTGCACCTGAAAGGAACCGTAGTGGTATCCTAATTAATAGAGACAGAGGTTATAAATTAGGTCTTCCAGAGAGGTCTTTGGGGTTTGCCTTGCCCGAATTTTCTCCTTGTGGAAAGGTTTTAGAGGCTTTCCAGAGAATGACATTGAAGGGGGCTTGGGGGCTCAGCATCCAAAGTCCATCCTCTGCCAGCCCTGTGATGAAGGTTCACCATGTCTTTGTATTAGAAATTCCAGGGTCCCCATCAGTATCTTGTGTGTGTTGGGGTGGTGGATAGCAGAGGACCTGGATTAGGGTTTGCACCCCCAGAGGTCAGAGAGGCCCTGCTCTAGTCCCTCCTTCTGGCTCAGAGGCTCCTGGAATTTTCCTGCCCTAGCTGAGCCGTCCCTCCTGAATTGTGTTCGATGCTTCCCGGCTGCCACTGAGCTTCAGCTCCTGCTGCTCTTCTGTCACCACATCACATCTTGTCAGTGGCAATGAAGTCATGTCGATTGCAACCCTGAAGTGCCTCTTGGATATTTCTCTCTCTCTCTCTCTTTTTTTAACCCACATTTAACTTGCTTTGTTATATGCCAGAAATTGTTTAAATCTCTTTGGAAATAAAACATACTATATATCTATTCTAAGTTGCTTACATGTATCAGGTTCATTTATTTCTCACAAAAAGTCTGTGAGGAATTGTTAGCTCCAATTTACAGATGGGTAAACTGAGGCACAGAGTGATTGCATGACTTGCCTTAACCTCACAGAGCTAGGAAGTAGCAGAGTTGGATTTGAACCCAGGTCACATGGTTCCAGAGCTTGGGCACTCAGCCCCCTCACTTTGCTGCCTTTGCCCAGCCAGGGCCTGCCATTATCTTAGGCTTGGACTTAGCACTTCTTGCTTTAGTTGCTGCACGTGGGGGTCCTAGTTTGTAAAAAAATTTGAAGTCATGTGATATAAATACATTAATAAATTATCACTTAGGGTGTTTTTTGAAATACTGTAACTCTTTAGTTCAAAAGATGTCAAAAAAACTTTCTAAGCCAGCAGACCCAGGGAACTGCGAGATGCAGTGATGCTATTTCCACAGTCTAGTGGCACCAGGTGAGCTGGTGAGTCCTGTGGGCATCACAGTATTGTTGCCATGCTTTGGAAATTCAGTGAGTCCATTACTAGTGCCCAGTTGTTATCAGACAGAGTTGTTATAATTGAAAATCTTTTTTTTTTTTTAATATCCTGTAACAATGGCATCCAAGTGTCAGTTAAGTGGTGGAGATTGCAGTAATGTTCCAAAAATGGAGCTAGCATCAATATCTTTGCACTGGAGTTGAGAGGTGCTAAAAGCCACAAAAAGGCTGAACAAACTGATATATGCTGCTGCTAAATTCAGGAGCAAGCCCCCTGAAAAATACTGGAGATGGTACTGAGCAAAGTAAAAGCAACATTAAAGCCAGAAGCCTTCTTCTGTGGTTCCAGATTTACACACAATAAAAACATCCTTCTCACTTTACATATACTTCTTCTTGTGGAAGATTAGTCTCATATAAAGTGAATTTTGAATTAAATGTGACTGCCCTGTGTTGTGCTCTAACTGGTATTCCTTGTTCTTTTCTCTTCTTACTACTGAGAATGGCTGCCAGATTAGTTCTGCTCAAAAGCCAAGTTCCAAAACCTGTGGCTCTCATTGCCCGCTAAGATAGGTCCCGGTATTCAAGCTACTCAATCAGAGTAGAGCTGAGTCTCGCATGGAACTAGCATCCACCAAGGGTGGAGCCATGAGCCTACATCACAGGTACACTCACGCTAACAGGGCCACACTTTTTGAGTCCTCCATGAGAACCTGGTGGGGGAGGCATCTGTATATTGGAGGTGGTCTAATGGGGGTCTCAATATCTGGGGTGAGAAATCCTGGATGTCCAACAGGTGTGACCCTAGCTCAGTGCCTGGCACATAATAAATCTTCATCAAACATTTGTGTGATGAATGGATGGATGAATGAATAAATAGTCTTTATAAGACCCTTTGCCTTTAAGTTCTCTATGCTCAGGGACAGAGCTCCAGGCCACAAAGGTGAATGGGTCTCCCAAATCTTAAGGCAATTCTGGGTTTTAGTTTCCTTGATCTAGGCTAAGGATATGACTCTGATTAAAATAAAAAAAAATTGAACATTTTTTACATTTGTCTAGGGTAAGGTTTCTCAACTCTCAACCTTGTCACTTTTGACATCGGGCTGGGTAATTCTTTGTTGTGGGAGGCTGTCCTGTGCTTTACAGGATGTTTAGAAGCATCCCTGGCCTCTGCCCACATATTTAACAACTTGGGTAGGGGTTAGCACTGCTGGCATCTAATGTCAGAGGCCAGGTATGCCAGTAGCACCACCCCAAGTTGTTAAATTAAAAACGTCTACAGACATTGCCAAATGCCCCTAGATGGGGGCTGGATTGGCCCCAGGTTGTAAACATTGGTCTAGAGGAATGGATCTTGATTCCAGTGGCATATTAGAATCACTTGGGGAGCTTCAAGAAATACCAATGACTGGGCCTCACCTTGAGATGTAACTGGTCTTGGAAAGTGGCCTGGGTATATAGGGCATTCTGAAAGCTCGCCAGGTGGTTCTAATGTGTAGCTAGGTCTTAGAGCCATTGGTCTAAGGCTTGGAGGTCTCCAAGTGTTATACGCATTCCAAACCTCACCACCCCTGTGTGGGAGGCGAGGTGATTATGGTTTGCTGACTAGAGAAGTGAGGTCCATGGAGGTGTGGTGTTGCCCTGTAGGTGGCGGAGTTGGGATTTGAACTCTGCTCATCTGACTCCTTAACCCAGTACTCGTTCCAAGGCAGGGCATGGGCTGGGCGAACTTGATGCTGTAGGGGTCCTCGATGTAAGCTTTCCCCTTCCCAGTGGTTTTCTCTATTCATGGTCTCCCACCTCCTCCCTTTAGACCCTTCAGTTTCTCTGCTTATCTTATCTCAGTTACAGCTGACCTTTTCCTCCTATTGCAAACATTGCTCTTGGCATCCAGGCTTCCCTGCTAAGCCTCGGACCCCCTTCTGTTCCCACCCACATACGTTCTTGGGATCCATGCTTCACAGGCTTTGTTGCACAGTGGCATTTCCCAGGGAACTTGTCCCCTTCCTCCTGAGATTCTGATTTACAAGGTCTAGGCTGTAGCCTGGCAATCATTTACATTTTAATGTGAACATGAAGCTGTTTTCTCTCTTCTAGCAGAATCTATAAACTATGTCTCAACCATAACAGTGAAAAGGAAGGATTGCATCAGCCCAAAGATGATGTGGGGTGGTTTTGTGTTGGTGAAATATGTGTTCATAACATCTCTGAAATCAAATCCAACTGGTGATAGCCTCTGGTTAACGTTTACTTCATTCTGCCTTTGGGCCTGTGATTTTATCCCGTTCTATTTCATGCATAAATAACTTTTAGAACATCTTTTTGTGTCCATGCAGAGTTAGAGATCTCTGTTTGTCAGATCCCCTTAACTAGGCTCTAAGTTCCCAGGGTAAAGGGCATCTTCTTCTGCTTCTGTGGCACTCACTGCACTTTGGCCTTGACCGGACATGTAATGTGGTAGGTACAGATATGACTGAATGTCAGGCCACACATCCTGGGCCAACCCTGGGGAACGGCCGTCACACAGGTGCAACGTCATGACTGAATCTGTAGGCATGTGGCTGAATTTCTCCTTTCTGTCCAGAGGTGGCATCAAGAGAAGCCAACTTCAGAAGCCCTGGAGAAAAAGTGAGTACAGTGGGGTTTTGAAGCCTTGAGCAGAGATCACTTTTATTGAAATGGCTTTGTTTTAAGAAAAGGAAAAGAGACAGAGCCAAGAGACAGACTGCTGACAGATACTTGGGGGTGGCTGGACATTTCTGCCTCATGCTATGCAAAGAGGGGGTTCCTGGACTATACGTCCAAGCCACTCATTCCACAAACCAAAGTCTGCCCAGACTTCAGTGCACCTTCTTGAATACTTGCTTGCAGACCACACCCTGCACTCTCATCTCCTGAAATAAAAACAGACGCTTGTCATTATCCAGAGCAAGATCACACTTGGTGCTTAGTGCATCTAGGTGCAGAAACTTAGAAAATACTCAGGCTGCTATTTTTCCCAAGACTTGATTTGAATTGACCAATTCCTTGGAAAGTTGGCTGAACTGGGTCAGTGGATATCAGGCTCTACTATGGCCTATAGACAGAACTAGTGGGGGAAACAGAGTGGCTCAGAGCTGACCAATAGGACCCTCTGATGCCTCTCCTCCCCCTCAGGGGGGGCAAAGGCTTTAAGAGCTTCAGGCCTGAACCCAGGAGGGTCTGTGCCCAGGTTTGGGAGAAATCAGGTCCAGACACAGGGCTTGACCCTCAAGGGGCTCAATAAGCCGCCAGACTAGGGCTGCAAACTAGCATGGTGGTTCCAGGTTTCAGTTACATGTTGGAGTTACCTGGGCCCAGGCTAGACCAGTTATATTGGTACCTCAGGGACCTCAGTGAGTGGAATACTGGAGTTGCTATTATCAAAAACTTCAGGTAATACTAAATAGAGGCAAGAAAGCCCATGCTCTGCCTACAGGACAGCCCCTGTTCAGTGCTGCCAGGGGAAATGACAGCACAGTGTTGCCATATCTTCCAACTTCTTCTTTTTTTTTTTAAGAGGCTGGAAATCAGAATATTTATGTGACATCTAATTTTAAATTGTTGGCTAAAGAAGTCTGAAGCCCACTGATGGTCAAATAAAAGAGACCTGTGGCCCCCAGTCTGCAATCTCTGGCACAGAACTACTGCGCTGAAAGGACCAATTGAGATCACATAATCTACCCTTATTGCTCTGCAGTTGAAGAAGTAAAGGCCCAAGGAGAAGATGCTCAAGGTCAGGCACTGCAGCCCAGTCCCTCTGTATTATCCTAAGCTGCCTCTGAGACAATGCCTTTGCGTCTCTTTTCGGCATGCACTTGTCCATCCCAAAGCTCTTGCAGACCCTGATCTTTGTAGAATCCCTATGTGGCAGAATGGCATTTTGCAGATGAGGCTGAAGGCAGGCACCCAAAGGCACCCAGTGAGTCAGGATTAAAACCCACATCACCTGGACCAGGCTCCTTCTCAGAAGGAAGGTAGCTGGGGAGTTTTAAGGCAGAAGAAGGAGTAATAGGAGGTCTCCTTTCAGAAGACATGTTTTAGTTTAGCCTTCCAGGGGCTAAGGCCCCTACCTTCAATATGTGCTTGCTTTTCCCAGATAATGGATGGAGTAGAAGTTTCTTTGACCAGAGACCCCAAGCTGAAGGATAAGATGAGTGAGCACACTTGAGCTGAGAATGGCTTCTCCCCTGACCTAGCTGAGATCATGTCTTAGTGAATTCTCCTTGGTTCTTGTCTGCCACAGTTGGTATGGCAAAGATATACATCACTTGGGACCAAATTTAGTTCTGCCACTTTCTAGCTATATAACCTGGATGTGAATCTCTGTGTACTCATTTTAAAAATAAGAACCATAACAGTACCTGACCCATAGGGCTTCTGAGAGAATAGAAGAGATTATGAAATGCAAAAGGGCTTAGCTCCATGTCTGATATTTCCTTCTCCCTCTGATTGGACAATTGGGTCAGCCTAGACCTTGAAAAATAATGCTCAGTTTCTAAAGACACTCAGGCATCTTCTCCAGGAAGAGAAGCTTCAGAGCAGAACCAAGGCCCAGCCTGGCCTGCCCTACTTCCTCACAACCTCAGGAACCTACCAGGTGCAGCTCATCACCCTCAATCCACTGTGTCCAGCCGCGTCCCTCCTTCTCACCCTTCTGCACACACAGGAGCTTGTCTCCATCCCAGCTCACTGTGGTCTGCCAAGCAAAAAAAACAGTTGTCAATCTTGAGCAAGCAGCCCCTAGAGGCTGGGGGAGGGGCAGCCCCAACCTTGATGATCCAGAGTGTGTTCTAGTCAATTTCATTACAGAAAATTTGCAGCCTAATACTCCCTGTCTATCACATGCTCTTACTAAAATATGCAAATCAGTTTTACAATTTACAAAAACCTTTATAAATTCCATTTAACAGGGTAATTAGGGAAGAAAAAAGGCATCAGGGTGGGGCTCTCAGTGCAAGGGTTAAGAATGGGACTGAGAAGGGAGGTGAGGCTTCCTGGGGCTTAGCACTGCATGTGGGCAGGGTGAGGGCTGCTGTCCTGCTTCTTGCTGGTGAAAGGTGAACTTCAGAGTTCCCTGCCCATCTCCAGAATTCACTCACTCGCTCATTCATTCATTATTTCAACATTTGCAATGTCTTGGGACACCAAAAAGACCTCATTTTTGCCCTCAAAGAACTGTTCATCTCACAGAGAATGATCTCAGAACGTGCTATCTCTAAATCCTCCTATTTGGAGCATGGATTAACATCTGTTTTATAGATCAGGTTAAAAGACTTGCCAAGTTCATCCAGATGGTCACTGGCAGAGCCAGGTCAAAGCATAGACGGGTGGGGCTCTGAAGTCTCCCTCCCCACTAGACTACACTGCTTCCCTAGGTGCCCAGTGTCACCAGAATTACAGACCAGAGGCTGCAGGAGCGCAGATGAGAATCAGAGAAGGGGGGCTCTGGGAAGAGAAGGTACCAGGGCTGGGCGTTGAAGGACATAAGAATGGAGCTAAAACAGAGGAAAGGAAGTGCTGGGGAGAGAGGTTTTCAGGGGACCACCAGGAGATGAAAACACAGAGATGATATGAAAGAACAGACATGCTCGGGAAGCTCTTTGGGAGGGTCTCGGGGGAATTGTAAGCAGCAAAAGCCCACCCAGAAATACGAGGCCAAAGAGTCTGGGAATTTAGAGGTGAGACAGTCCAGGAGCTCGTGGTCTAGAGTGGGACATGTGTGCAGGTGTGACAGGCATCTCTCCTATTTGCAACCACCTGCTTCCCTCTGGACAGCTCTTTCATATGGGGCAATTCCACATAATGAGCCTTGCTTCCTCACTGGAGTGGTTAGAACTCCATTTGCCCCTTGTTCACTGTGTGACTCTGAGCAAGTCCCTTCTCTGAATCCCAGTGTTTCCAACTGTCATATGAGGGGATTGGAGGCCATTAAATCAGAGGTCCTGGCTTTACAGAGGTAACGTTCTAGGAGTTTGTGTTACCGGCCTTGCTCAGCTAAGTAGGGACAGTCAGCAACAGCCAGGTAAAGATTTAGGAGAGGAGAAATCTGAGAAATGGGTGAGCAGATCCACGCCCTGTAGAAGGCCCACCTTCCCTATCTCGCTAACTCATCTCTTTCCTGGGCTTGCTGGTCACTCTGCCCTCTGCTGTTGGGATGGCACCTACAACGAGACACATACACAAGGGTGACAGGTGGAGAGCCAGCTGTATTCCCCCAGCTTTGCACAGAAATAAATCCAACCTCTGCTCCTGTAGCCTGTTCCCAAAGGGAGATGGGACACAGGAGGACTTGGGTTGGGGGTGGCTCCTCTCTCTGGTTTAGAGATCACTTGGTACACATGTCCAGCCCCAAGCCAAAGAGAAGGGGCAAACAGATTCAGTGCCCTCTTGTTCCCCAGCACAGCAAGACACCCAGCAGATGTCTGCTAAAGTCTTTGGGGGCTGCAGAAAAAACATGAGCCTTGTGCTAAGAATTGGAACAACCCCAAGAGGTACGCCCTTCATTTCAATTCAGTCATAGCTAGATGTGGCTGCTGGGAGCCAGGGATGAGTCCTAAAGGCCCCTGCCCTAAAGAGATTACTGCAGAGAAGGGCAGCCAAAGAAGCACGAGCCAGTTACTGCCCAGCGTAGTAGGTGCTGGGATTAGGGACAGCACAGGGCCTGCAGTGCCCAGGAGGGCTGTTTTCTTATAGGAGACATAAGCTAGTTTTCAAAGTGGGAAGGCATTCCAAATAAAGTGAATAAGGATAAACAAGCCAGCGTTGCAGAAGCTATCTTGGAGTTAAGGAAGGGGAGGAGCAAGGCTGAAGTAGAAGGGGCCACAATGCCAGACTAAAGTCTGGGGCTGTGGCCTGGAGCATGCTTTCAATGCCTCCCAATGCTGCCTGCCGCCATGCACAGCCCAGGCTCTGATCTGCTGGGTGTAGTGATCAGGGAGAGCACTCGCCAGGTGGGCCAGGGAACCTGCTGGGCTGTCCTCTGGGTTTGACAAGGCCTGGAAGGTCAGCCATCATTTACACTGGGATTCTGGTCCTGCCCCCTCCCACTGAACAACCTCCACCTAAGTCAGGTTGACTCAGTATTGTTAGCAAAGAGCATGTTCCCTGGAGTCAACAGACATGGACCCTTTGTTCCCAGCTCTGCGGAGTGACTTCGGGCAAGGGGATTAGCCTCTCTGAGCTTCAGTGCTCTCATCTACACAAGAGGGATGAATGAAACCTACTGTGCAGACAGTTTCATGATAGTCGCTCCCCTGTCACATTGGTGCTGGGCTTGGCTGTGTGACTTGCTTTGGCCAATGGGACATTAGCAAACTTGGCACAGGCAGTGCCTTCATAAGCACCTGAACGCTGGAGGTGTGTCCTCTCAGAGCCCTCCCCTCTTGGAACGAAGCTGCTGTGCTTTAAGGAGGTCCAGGCTATTCTACTGGAGAGAATGGCCACGTGGAGAAGTCTTGGAGGACAAGAAAGAGAGGTTACTGTAGGAGAAATGAGGCCCCGACTGAGCCTTCAGGTGAATGCAGTCACACGGAGCTGAAAAACTGCCCATTCAAGCCACAGGATCATGAGAATAAATGACTGTTGTTCTAAATTATTAATTTTTGGATGGTTGTTGTGTTGCACTAGATAATCGGAGGGCCTACTTTACCAGGTTGTGCTAAGGATGAAAGAAAAATCATCAACTGCCTAGGGCTGGCATGGGAACTAAGTAATATGTAATCACGACGTACAGAGCTCAGACATGGATGGGATTTACTTGTCAAAGTTGAACAATTACTAAAGTCTTTTTTTTTTTTTAAGCTGGAGATTTGTGAAGAAGTGATGACCATGCCATTCACGGAGGCTTAATGTCTCAGAAGTGGCCTCCCTTCCACGAGACTTGGCTCTAAGTGGAGACCTTGCTGGGGCTGCCTGCTGAGCTGGGTGCCCAGGAACTCAGCAATGTTCACTTCCCTAAAATTTAATTAGTCTCTGTTTAAACAGAAGATCTATTTGGAGATTCCCACCAATAACTGTGATGGCTCCAAAAACTTGGTTTAGTTCTCCCACCTGGCTACCTCACATTTGTGGTGGGTATGGATTTTCTTTTTTAAGCTTTGTATCTTGTGGGAATAAACCAACTATTTGTCCAGAGGATCAGATTTTTCCTAAGAGCAGAAAAGAGTCAGGAAGGTAGATGATTACCTAAAAACAAATGAGAGGAAAGAGGGAAAGAAATCAAGGGGAATGGGTAACAAACAATGGCCACTTGTTTTATTGTGACACAAAACAATTTCTGATAACAATCTTCCCCAGGACCCAAGAAGAGGTCATTCTGTGACCTTGCTCTGTGGTAAGCAGACAGCCACCTTTGCTAGACCAGGAGCAGTGAAGTCTGGGATACGGATTCAGGTTGTTGTCCTGTGATAACAAATCTCAAAGGGTCTTTAAGAGCTCATTGAATTCAGTTTTCTAGCTTGGACACTCACCAGTGCTTAATCCATTTAGTCAGGGTCTAATGGGAGAATTTCAGCCAAGAGGATGTTCCTGATGCTTTTGAAGGGGAGGCAGGAGCTCTGAAGGCTGAGGTAGACATGGGGATGGGCAATGCTGCCTCCAGACTCCCACGGCTATGGGCTCTGGACTCCACCTTGGAAATGAAGCTCAGACAAATCCAAGGACAAAAAAGTATGGCCATATGCAACTCCTCTCCTAACAATAATTCTCACCACACAGACCACCTAGAAGTCTGCAAATAGACTGAAGCCCAGAGAGGCTTGCTGTAAAGCAAAGCTGGTCTAACTTTTCTATTAAAAACTAATATCCTCCAACAACACTTTGGCCTTGTCAGCAGCTTTCCCAGAAAGACATGCACCAACAGATGAATGAAGACAGCTATGCATCACTCTGACAACAGACTGTCACTTTAAAAGCCATTATCTAGCTCCCCTGACTATTTAGAAAGCCCAGCTGGCACTGCTGCATGGGGACCAGTGACACTGAAAACCAGCTTCTGCAGGCGGCCTGAGAAAATATGTCCCAGGGAAGTCTACAGGTCCCCTTGCCAGTGCAGATGACCTGTGCTGGGGGAGACAGACCATTTTCTCTAAATAGATATATCTCTTGGCAGTGACCTGTCACAAACCACAACCAGTGGGATTCAATTTGGCTGCTAAGAATTTGTGACATTCGTTGCAGCTCCCACATACCCAAACACCCACTCCAGAGAGCAGGGGCATGATCCCTCTATCCTCACCCACCCAGCTTTAGGAGATCCTCTGCTTGTGGACCACCTCTCGGAGGGCTGAGTCTTGTCCTGCAAAAGCCAGAGTCAGGATGGAATCAGGTCTGACTCCAAAACCTGTGCTCTTTAAATCCAGGGAGAAAACAAAAAATCAAACATTGCCTTGACCCTTCCCCTAGATGATGTGAATCGATAAATGATGCAAATTGGCCATTCCTCCCAGAGTTTGATTTCAAAGTGTGCTGCACCCTTTGAGGATTCCTGGGACAATAAGGAGTTTCTCAGTCTCTGATGCTTGTGTTAAATAAGTGAGAGGATGGGAAGGGCAGGAAAAGTAACAGAGAACCTGCTAAATGCCTGGTTCTGTGCTGGGAGGGTTCCATAATGTTTCACTTGACCTTCAAGTTTGAGAGCTGATAAAAATGAGGCTTAGTTAAGTAACCAGCCCAAGCCACCTAGGGGTTAGGAGTTGAGTCATCACATAAACCCAGTTCTTTCTGGCTGAGGAGTCTACTAGCTGCCCGTGAAGCCAGTGAGTGGATGGGCTGTTTCTCTTCTTTTGAGCCATTCCTATAGGGCTAGCAATTATCTAAAATCAGCACTTTCAGGGGAAAAGCCGATGCACTCTAAAAGCAGATTAAAACTAAATTAATAAGGCCGTAAAATGTGAACGAGTAATTAGAGACATAAAAGCTGTTAAAAGCAACTACTACAAACCAGTAAAGGCATGATAAGGCCTTTGTGGGCACGGAAGAATGCAATTCTAATACCATAAAGAAGCTAACAGCAAATGATAACAAATTCTTAGGACAAACAAAATGATAAAATGTTAAGATTCATCTTGACATGTCATTTTAAAAAATTCCTTAAATATTTAACATTGCCCAGAATCCATTTTAAAAGAAGAAACTGTCAGAGAGCTGAAGGCACTGTGAGGCCAAGGTTCTGAATGGGGGAGGGAAATGGGGCCTGAGATGGTCACAGGGCTCCTGTGGCAGTTTCCTAGGGCCCAGCACTGAAGGTGGTTGGAGGCTGGGCTGGACCTAAGCTCTGCCTGTAGCCTAGCTTGAGGGAAGGCAAACACCTGAACTGGTAATGAACCCACTTGTGTTCTGTGCTGGGATTGTGATGGGCACCAACCCAACCTTCGGGGTTAGGGAAGGCTTCCTGCTAGAAGTAATAGAACACTGTCATTACTGTCAACATCACCATCCTAACAAGATGTATTGCATGCTCGCCATGTGCTGGGCAGGATAATAACAGAGCATGGGTAAAAGCAGGTTGATTCCTTAAACCTTCTGGAGCAGTTTCACTGTTCCTCACTTTACAGATGTGAATACTGAGGTTTTCGGGTCACCCTGCCATGAAGTAGGTAGATGAGATTTGACTCTATAGCCCACCCATGCTCTTGGCTACAGTGCTAGGCAGTTCCCTGATCTAAGTTGACCTCTGAATGAGAAGTTGAACTTTGCAGCACAGATCTGTGCAAGAAAAAAACATTCAGCAAGTGTGGGCCCCCTATTTGCACAAGCAGACAGAAAATTCCAGCAGAACTGGAAGTGCTGGGTAGAGGGAGGTGATTGTAGTTATGCAAGTAGGGAAGGCCCGTCATTACCCTCTGAAGTGGGGACAGAAGGCCAGTGGGAAAGGCTTCCTGGAGGAGGTAATAATGGAAGTAACGATGGAACCAACACCAAAAACCACCATGAGAGTGAAGTTAAGAACTAGAAATTGGAAAGGAGGCACGAGGGACTCCCAGGACGAGTGAACAGCCTGGCAAGATGCAGGGAGGTCAGGGGCTACATGAGAAGACTCCTAAATGGGCTCTGTCTGGCTCGATTCTCTTGGCATAACCCTCCCCATGGAGCCTGACCCTGCACCTCCAAGCCCAAAATTTACTGGGAAGATCACTCACAGTCTCTCTTCTTCCTCATCTTCACATCTTTGTGGCTCCAACCTGCCAAACCTGGTGCAATGGAAAATCCAGATGTCTGCTTATCTGGCAGGCAGAGCTGGCTCTGCTACTCAGGTCAGCACAAAGATTATCAGGTCCATCCGAAGAAGGGGAGGTGCGAGTAAGAGAGGGTCTGTTCTGCCAGAGAGTTCCCAGAGGGGCTCTTAAGGGCAGAGTCTACCACCAAGGCCTCATCACTTTTAAGGAGGCTCTGGCCTCTATTTTTTTTTTTTTTTTTTTTTATCTTTTAAGCCAAATAGAAACAAAGAGCTCCCAGAAGATAAGAGATGATAGGTTGGTAACTGGAAAAGAGTGAACAGGTCAGGAGCTCCTTGGGGTCTGAGATCCTTTTAGTCACTGCAGGATATCAGTGCCTACCTTAAAAATCTATGGAAGGGAGAATGCACATTACCATATGTTGAATAAATGAATGATGGCAGAAAACACTTTAGGGGTATTCATAATTTTTCTGGCAATGAATACCTTTTTTTTTTTTTTTTTTTGACAAAATATCCCAGGCAATGCGGCTATTTATCTTGCCATAGATTAGCCTTATAGAATTGGGTTAGCCATTGGTGTGACACTGGCCCTGATTTTCTAAGGCCTGGAGTGCCTAGTCATCATGCCTAGGGTCACACAGCCAGTAAGAGTATTAGTCATGGTTTAAGGCCCCTCCTGCCTAACTCTGATCCCATGGTCTGCTCACTGTTCCTTCATAAACATCTTGCTGTCATCACCATGGAATAGCATCTGGCAGGTTGTGGGTCTGGCCCAGCCACGGGTCAGCAGTTCACCTGCCTGAGCTGGGCATTCAGGAGAGACCCAATGACAGCCTTGGATAGAGGTAGGCCTGAGCTCCAAACCATGCTCACCTCTTTCTAGCTGGATAATTCCAATCAATTACTCTACCTTCTGAGCTTCCAATTTTTCATCTGTAAAATGGGCTAATGAGCCTGCCATAGAAAAGAGCCACAATGGTTGGAATGAAACAATGGATTGCAAGGAACTATTTCGGTGCTAGACACATGAAATACTCAGTAAGCAGTTCTCCTCTGCTCTTGCCCTTGCCCAGCCTGGAGAGGCACGTGTCCTTTCAAGCTTGCCTCTGCTCACGCAACCCTGCTAGCTTTTCTCTGGATGGCCAGTTGTCCCTTTACACATTACTACCCCCAGAATTGGTCTCCTGGAAGACATGGTTTATAAGGTGAGAGAATAACTCATATAGCTGGAGCAGCTGAGTGCAGGCTTTCCTATATCTAATCATCACTAGGGAGTAGGTATCCCTTCCTTTATAATTATCCCCATTTTACAGATAAGTAAAGGTTCAGAGAGGTGAAGTAAATGGCTAAAGGGCAGCAAGTCTGTAAGTGGCGGAGATGGAATTCCAAAGATGACAGTCTGGCTCCAGAGCCAAACTGGTTACAACTCAGCCAGCATGCCAGGCCTTGCCTCAGAGGAAGCTGGGCTGTGGACAAGCAAGACCTTGAAGGAGAGCCAGGGACAGCTGCCCTCAGCCCTTGAAGCTGGGGTTCCTGACCAGCAAAGCAGCCTCCAAGGTCAGGGACGTGTGTACAAGACCTCACTCCCCTGCACTTGATGTATGCATTCCATGACATCACTACTTCATCATGGACACTGCATTTATGATTTCAAGAGCCTCACAGAGAAATTAAACCAGAGCTCAGCACAATAAGATTCCATCTCTCTATGGTAATCTAGAAGCAGACTGCCAGGATTCAAACCCTGGCTCTGCCAGCTACCTGATCTCAGACAAGAGATATCTATCTGTTCTGTCTTTCATTTCCTTCACATATAATACAGGAAGAATTTTGGCATCTTCATCATAGAATTGTGAGGATTAACAGAATGAATGCGTGGAAAGTGCTTAGAATTCGTAGCATGTGGAAAATATCCAATTTATTTGTCGATGGCCATGGCAAGTGAATCTTCAAGTAATAGAGATGATCAATGACAAACATTTATATTTGCTATTTTTACTCATTTGACAAATACATTGATGCTCCCTGTGCTGGGCACTGGAAATACTAAGGTGTGGGCCCCACTGTCTATAATCTCAGATGCATTAACAAATGTCACAGGTACCCTAGGAGCAGCACCTGCATAAAGGGACAGTGAAATGGGAGAAGATGAGGTGTGATGGAGAGTCATGACAAGATAAATAGAACAGTGAAGTCTGGGTTGGTCTTGACCACGGGATAATTATCTTCCTGGGGGAGGAGGAGGGGACTTACCCTAGGGAGGTGAGCAGAGGTGCAAAAGTGGATGGCAAGTGAAGGCACCTCTAAAGGGTGGGATGAGGCCAAGCCTAAGGTGTGAGGTAGGGAATGGGGATGGAGAGACAGGCTCAGCCATGTCCTACAGAGCATGAGTACTGCCAGGCTTTGCCTATTAGCACTGGGGAGTCTCTAGGGGTTTTGAGCTATGAGTAGCATGATTAAATTCCCTTTCTAGAATGGGAAGAATGGGCTGAAGTGTTGAGGATGGTGAAAGGGAGATACATGGGAAAAGACTGCAGTCATTAAATGAAATAGTCCATGGAAAGAACTAAGCCTGGCACACAGTAAGCACAAGAAATGTTAATTGTTATTATTATCACAGGCAAGAGATAGGCAGACTGTGGTGATGGGGAAAGGGGAAAGAGATGCTAAGCAGCAGAACCTATGGAACTTGTTGACTGATAGCCCATAAAAGCTTTTCATTTATCTTCACAGTGATCATTTACATGGCTATGTGGTGGTCTATGGAATTAAAAAGCCACAGTCACTCTAACCACCCATGGTTATCTGGCACTTAAGAACACCAGCAGGAAGTGGCCTATTCTGTAAACCATACAAAACAGGGGTTGGAGAGATCTGAAGGCGAATCACCAGCAATGTGACCCCGGGCAAGTCCCTCAGGTCTCAATTTGAGACATGGGAGAGCAGCACCCTCTCTCCAGGATTGCTGAGAATTAAATGATATGTGTAGAGTGCTAGGGCAGGGCCCTCCCACGGTGGCTACGCTTACATGGGCCACTGAGGATTATTACCACACAGCCACAGATATCTTTGTACAAATAGGTAGAGTTTTTTCTTTTCAATGATTTTCCTGGAATATAATCCTATAAGTGAGATCTCTGAGTCAAAATGTAAGATGACTTTTCTGACTCATTGCACATTGTCAGACAGGATTTTTTCCCCCTCATTTTCTGAGAGCAGGGCCAGTCTGTCATAAGGTTGGCAAAGGTGGGTTTTGCAGCCTGGGCTCCCCTCCATCCCTACCTTCATCCCCATTTTGTTTATAAGGTTCTTCCCCAGAGTGCTCCTTTGCTATCCTTGAACCCACAGGCAAGAAAGGGGAAGGCAGACAGGAAGGAGGATTCATTAACATCTTGCATTAACAACAAGCTATCACTCTAAAGTATTTGCATATTAAAGAAAACATGTAGGGAAGTCTTTGAAAAGTTAACCAAAATAAATGTGCTCTAATAGAGGCATTTCAGGCAGCCTGACAGAGACCTGGGGTTTCCCTTTGAAGGACAAGGATACACACACACGCGCACGCGCGCGCGTGTGTGAGAGTGTGTGTGTGTGTATTGGGAGGGGCTGGCACATTCTAGCGTTAACTCAATTTATACAACAAAGACAGCGACAGAAATGCTTCTCAGACAGGAGGCTATTGTTAATCAGGCATGGTCCTTGCTCTCAGAGATTTCAATCAATCCCAAGTCAAATGTGAATAAATCCTGATCACATGTGAAATGTCTGCAATAGGACCTGGGCTGCAGGGGCTGGTTTTCTGATTCCTATAGGGAAAGGGGACCCTAAGGGCAGTAGGCATCAGCTTACAGTCTCTGGATGCCTACAGGGGAGGGTGGAGGGCTTTTCCTGCCCCTCTCACCTCTTCTGATTCCAGGCCATGTGGAGCCTGGAGTCTAGATTCACTCTGAAGGCCTAGACACTTAGACTGGTTGGTAAACTCTTCAGTCTAGGGTATCAGAAGGGCTCTGGCTCCTTGCTGGCACAGTATTGCTGCCTTATAAGGCACTATTCTGTCCTCTCTCTCTGGCCCTCAGAATTTGCCTTGTGAGCAGCAACCATGATGCCCATTTTGCAGATGTGAAAATAGGCATCGTGTCCAATCTTTTAAGGTCACTCTGCTCCACATCTTCATGCCTTGTCAATACTGTCTGAGCTCACCTCCAGGTTGCGATAAGGCTCACAGTAAGAAACTGGAGTGCCGGCCCTCAGCAGAGCTCCTTGGGAGATCTTGTAATAGAGACTTTTATCTCGTCAGAAACCTTCCTCTGCCACCAGCTGGCTGAGTGACCTTGGGTTACAAAATTTTAAGCCTCAGACTCTCATCTGTAAAGTGGGTATAATGATACTTACAGAACAGCAGTTTTGGGGACCAAGAGAGAAAAAGTACAAAAATCATTCAGTGTAGGCATGGCACTTGTTCAGTACATGTTACTTTCCTTGGTTCGGGCTAACAAAACACAAAACCTAACAAACCTGTGTGATTATTGAAAAGCTACTTTGTAAATTTTATTTGGGTTGCTTTAATTCTTCTTTTAGTAATCCTCAAAACCATGCTGCTGACACCGATTTCAAAGGTCAGAGAGCTTTAGCTAAGACATGAAAGAGACTTGGTGTCTCCATCCTGGAAAGGACCCAGGGGCAGGCTGGGTGCCTGACCTGAACAGGGGCGGCTCGCAGAAGGCGGCCAAATCCAATGGCATTCTCAGCTCTGCAGCCCAGGGAGTTAATTCAGTTGTTGGCATTGTGTTTTTTAAAATAAGAACCAACAAAATCTTTTTAATGAGTCAAGAATAGGATCAGAAAGCTGGCAAGAATTTAAACCAGTGTTAATGGCAGTTTGGTGGATTTCATGTATTACCACATATAAGTAGAGGGATGGATGGAGGGATGGATGGACAAATGGAATTAAGGAAGTCAGAGAGGGAAGGGAAGGAACCATAGATGGTTAAAAAAGAAAGAATTCAGAAAATCTATAAGTGCTGATATGGAAAGATGCCTAAGAAATATCATTTAGTGAAAAACAATATGCAGAGGAGTGGAGGGTCTTCCTTCCTTCCCTCTTTCCCTCAGTCCTTTTCAAGAAAGATTTCCAGACGGATCCACCAGACACAGTAACAGTGACAACCTCTGGGGAGTAGGAATCAGGCCAAGAAAGGGAAGGGGTCCTTTCCTTCTTAATCTACTCTCCCCTATGCTATTTGAATCTTTTTTCCTTTTACAATAAAAACAAAGAACCCCACAGAGGGGCGGAGGGCTAGAAGCGGAAGGCAGCTCTGTGGAAAGGGTCATCTCGAGTTCAGAGCTGGATAGGAGGCGAGGCCTCAGCCAGGGGAGGAGGCGCCAGGCTCCGGAGTGAACAAAGCTGCCTCCTCCAGGGAAAACCTGACTGGTGTCCACGGTGGGATGACAAATGGCCCTTCTGCCCC